>VSMD01026220.1:0-249397 GCA_008750895.1 Mirza zaza
AGACAGAGTCTCACTTTATTGCCCAGGCTAGAGTGAGTGCCGTGGCGTCAGCCTAGCTCACAGCAACCTCAAACTCCTGGGCTCAAGCGATCCTGCTGCCTCAGCCTCCCAAGTAGCTGGGACTACAGGCATGTGCCACCATGCCCGGCTAATTTTTTCTATATATATTAGTTGGCCAATTAATTTCTTTCTATTTATAGTAGAGATGGGGTCTCGCTCTTGCTCAGGCTGGTCTCGAACTCCTGAGCTCAAATGATCCGCCCACCTCGGCCTCCCAGAGAGCTAGGATTACAGGCTTGAGCCACCGCGCCCGGCCTTATTTCCATCTTGATTTCATCATTGACTCAAGGATTATTCAGGAACAGGTTGTTTAATTTCCATGTATTCGTATAGTTTTAAGAGTTCCTCTTGGAAGTGATTTCTAGTTTTATTCCACTGTGGTCTATAAAGATACAGGGTATGATTTTGATTTTTCTGAATATGCTGAGACATTTTTTGTGGCCTAATATATGATCTTGAAAAACGTCCCATGTGCTGATAAAAAGAATGTATATTCTGCCCATGTCTATGGCCATGTCTACCACCGTGAACATGTCTAATCTCGAAGCTAAACAGGGTCAGGCCTGGTTAGTACTTGGATGGGAGAGTGTATATTCTTGCAGTTTTGGACAGGAAGTTCTGTAAATGTCTGTTAGATCTGTTTGTTCTAGAGTTTCATTTAAATCCAGTGTTTCTTTGTTAATTTTCTGTCTTGATGATCTGACCAGTTCTGTCAGTGGGGTGTTCTAGTCCCTGGCTATTATGATGTTGCTGTTTATTTCTTTGCTTAGATCTAGCAGAATTTTTTTTATAAATCTGGAAGCTCCTGTGTTAGGTGCATATACGTTTAGGATTGTTATATCTTCTTGTTGAATTGCTCCCTTTATCATTATAGAATGACCAACTGACTTTATTTTTTTACCATTGCTAATTTCAATTATGCGCCTTGGTGATGTCCTGTTTGCCTGAATCTTCCAGGTTTGATGACCTTCTTGCATCTGGATGTTTAAATCTTTAGCGATACAAGGGAATTTTTTCTCCATTATTCTCTCAAATCGGTTTTTTATGCTTTCTGCCTTATTTCTTCTCCTTCAGGGATATCTGTAACTTTTATATTTGTTTGCCTTATTTACATAGTCTCATATTTCGGAGAGCTATTCATTCTTCTTGATTCTTTTCTCTACATTTTTGATGAACTGGGTTAATGTGAAAGTCTCGTCTTCAAGCTCTGAAATTCTTTCTTGTGCTTGGTCTAGTCTGTTAAAACTTCCTCCTGTATTTTAAAATTCCCTAGATGACTTTTTGATTTCTAGAAGTTCTGTCATATTTTTTTCTTATATTATCTATCTCTTTAGTGAATTTTTCATTCATGTCTTGAATTTGGGGTGGGGGGACAGTTCCTCTGTGTTGGTTTTCAACTTTGTCATTGATCTCCTTGATTTTATTTGCCATCCATATTCTGAATTCCATATCTGACATTTCAGTTTCCTTTTAGTTGAAGTCCATTGCTGGAAAACAATTGTGATCTTTTGGATGTGTCAAAACTGCCTGTTTTTTCACGTTGCCAGAGTTCTTATACTGGTTTCTTCTCATCTGGAACTTCTTCTCTCAGCTCAAGATGGATAGCTTTGTGGTACACCTGATCTCTGCTGGGAACTCTGTTTCTCAGTGAAGAGAAGGAGGGGCCCCTAGATGGTGTGCTGGAGTCCTACTCTGGAAGACTGACCAGGAAGGAGAGGAGCAGGTGCACTGTGAGCCTTTAACACTGCTGCTCTCTTCCATCTCCCCATTCTCCTACAGTTGTCATAGGCAGTCAGCATGTGCAGCATGAGCATTTGCCCTCGCCCACCAGGGGCAGTGGGGAGGTGGCAGCAACAGATCTGACACTAGGGTAGATGCAGTGCTCTGGGGCTTGGACCTCAAATGGTACCAGCTGCAGCACCCTAGTTTCGTAAGCCAGTGGGACTCTGCTGTACTTTCTCTCTGGAGCAATGCTGCTGCATGGTCTCTAGTCAGCTCCCTGTGTCAGTCTGGAGGCCTGCTGCAGTGGGGGGCAGGGGAAGAGGGCTCCTGCAGCTCCAATTTCAGTGTCTGCAGGGGAATTGTGGAGCCCCAGGCTTCTCTCCTCTGTCCCTTCCCCATATGTGGGTGCCTTCCCTGGGTACCTCTGATCCTGCCAAGCAGGTCACCCATTTCACTCTCCTTCACTTTAGGAGCCTCCCTTTACCTTGCTGTTGATTCCCAATGTTTTCTCTTAGTCAACCCAAAGGTGAATATCTACTCAGCATCTTCAGTCCTGTCCATGAGAGCAGCATGTGCAGGCTGCTTCTAGTCTGCCCCTCCCCTCTTCTCACTTTAGAAAGATGCTCTCCAGCCCTTCCACACTGCCACAGCCACATCTTGCTCCTGGTCTTCCCAACTACGCTTACAGAAAAAGGAGTCCATATTTGCTGACTGGTCCCACATTATCACCTGTCTTCTGCAACCTGTCCCAACATTCCAATGGACCAGCTCCTGGCCAACGTCATGAATTTGGTCTTAATATCCAAATTCAAATTCATCCTGCAAAATTGGCTACTGTTAGATACTTCTTGAAACTTTCTCTTCATCTTGGTGTCACTGAGAACATTCACTTATGTAGTTTAGAGAAAAGAGCATGAGTTTTGGAGCCAAGGAGATCTAGATCCTATTCCTGACTTCACTAGCTCTACAGTCTCCACTGGATGTCCCACCATCTTCATCTCAACATTCCCAAGACTCGGTATCTTCTCCCAGAATCTGTGCTTCCTCTAATATACCTGATCTGAAGGGAATGTTGGTCCCAGCAGTTGCCAGTACAGAATCCTGGGTTTCATCCTACATGCCTCTCTCTCCATCACTCCCCAGAGTCTCTGAATCCTCCTCTCCCACATCACCACTGCCAGCACTTCATTTGACACATGAATGTCTGAAAAACTACCAACAGGCAGCTCTACTGCCATGCCTACCCTTCTGATTTATACTCCATGCTATAGCCAGAGAGATCTTCAAACACACAGGTCCAAACCTCTAAAGCCCCTCAGGATCTAGCCCCTGCCTACCTATCAGGCCTCATCTCTCCCACTCCCTCCTGGCACTCTATCCTCCAGCCACACTGAACTATTATAGTTCTCTAGGTCTCTTAATGTACCATCACTTTCCATGCCTTCATTCACTAAGCCATTTGCTGCAATGCCCCTCCTCACTTCGTTCAGCTGGAAGACACCTTCTCTGCTCTCAATCTTTGGCTCAAATATCACCACTTCCAAGAATGGAGGTATTCCCAGCATGGATTATCACCCGTTCAAGCTTCCATAGCAAGCTGTGGAGACCTTTCTCATTGGAAGCCCTATATGGTACTGTGTATTAAGCCTATTTAAATGCCTTCTGAGCTTCTGTATCTTAAGACCTTTGAAGACAAGGCCATGTCTTACTAATCTATTCCCAACCCCAGTCACAGGAACTTGCACATAGTTGGTACTCAATAAACATCAGTTTAATTAATTGATTCATTATTTAAAAAGTAATAGCAAAATGATCAATGTTCTACCAGATGGAATGTAGGCACAACAGCAATTGGATCCTCCTACTCTCTTGTTGAACAGACATTGGCATAAAAACATTCTTTTAAGGCCAAAAAAAACCTCTCTACTCCTAACCAAGGGAAAATAGTTGAATGATGAAAGACTTGTTCCCTGCTGTATCACTTCTCTCATCTCTGGCAGCTGCTGATGACAGTGGGTAGCAGCATTGCTATTACACATTTTGAACCTCTTCACTTAGCTGTTATCTTGCGACTCTAGCGAGCTCCCTTAAAAACCACAGCTGGAGAAAAGCCCCAAAGCTGTTGGGCTTTCCCATCTCTTCCTCAATGAGTCTTTCCCCTTTCGCCTGCAGTGAAGGAGATTATCTGATGCTATGCAGCCTGCAAACAGATCTTTACATTCCCAAGGAGAGGAAAACAGATTGAGTAGAAAAAAAGAACACTTGGAAGAAAGGATCATTTTTACCCACATATTCATTTATCTGAGGACCACTTAGAGTAGAAGTAGGGGAGTCTCTAGCACTTACCCTTCTTGCTAATTTATAATGTACAAATTTATAGTTCCTACACAGTATTAAAGAATTAAGATGCCAGAACATGAAATATTATTTTTCTTACATGAGATGATGTATTTAAAATGTTGGTACACAGTAGGTGGTCAAGAAATGGTTGATATGGTTGTTACTTCTAAAAGAACGGTAAGACGACACTAGTGGAAACTGATTTTTAAATTCATTTAAGTACATGGAACTCTAGATGGAATGTCTGAATACAATATGCCATCCCCAAATTGAGAGGATAAGATGTATATGAAGGACATTATACACAGGAAGGAGCTGTGGAAAGTGAAGGGGACTTATAAAGAAACGAGTAGACATAGAAGAGAGCCTTAGAAAACACTATGAGATCTAACTAAAGAAACAATGGATTTGCAGTGGGGCCCAGGACTCATGAAAGAAGACAGGCAGATGGAGGGCTGGGAGAAGAGCCGAGGTCTGAGGCTGCCATAAGATAACAACAGAAGGGAGAATAATGTCCTCAAGATGCTGGAATGAAGGGAACAAGGCCTATGGGACTGGCTGAAAAGATGAAATAGCAAGAAGGATTTTCTAAGGCCACAAGTGAAGACACTGGCTGAGAAATTGCCAGGTGCTTTGGCTAAAATGTGCTCCGAGATCCAAACACAGAAAAGCACCTAACTCCTCCAGATCCCAAAGAAATAAGGAACTAAGGATGCTTAACTTAGTTGGAGAGCAGAAGGCGGCAGGACTTGACAGAAGGACTTTATCTAAGGATCAGAACCAGAGCAAAGGCCGGCCAACCAAAGGGAGGCTGTGCATCATAAGGTAGGATGGTTGTGTGGGAAGAGGGAGGATTGTTCATTGAGGTCACTTATGGTAAATGAATGAGATTCAGCTCCATAAGCCGAAGTAAACCTAACTAAGCCATGTGAGCAGCACATCTATAGGCCACTTACATCAAATAATCGCTGAAGAGCTATTAGTGTGTGCCTTGGGAATGCTCAGAAAGTGCGGGAAAGGTCAGTCCCCAGGTAATAATGAGAAGAAATGTCCTGCCCGGGCATGGTGGCTCACACCTGTAATCCTAACACTTTGGGAGGCCAAGGCAGAAGGACTGCTTGAGCTCAGGAGTTCAAGACCATCCTAGGCAAGAGAAAGACCCTATCTCTACAGAAAACAGAAAAACTAGTCATGCATGATGGCATGTGTCTGTAGTCCCAGGTATTTGGGAGGCTGAGGCAGGAGGATCGCTTGAACCCAGAAGTTTGAGGTTGCAGCGAGCTATGATCACGCCACTGCACTCCATCCCAGGCAGCAGAGTAAGACCCTGTCAATAGAAGGGAAGAAAAGAAGGGAGGGAGGGAGGAAAAGTGAAAGAAAAGGGAGAGAAAAAAAGACAAAGAGATGTCCCTTCCTCCTCCTGCATAAGGGTGGTAAAGAATAAACTTATGCCAGTCAGGGGATAAGACAATGAGTCTTAGCCCATTTTTTATAAATAATGGTTTATGTGGTCCCCTTGGGCTTATCTGGCATTATGGAGGGAAAAAATGAAGGAAAACTGTTTTCCACAGTTGTGGTAGGGAGAAATAACAAAAAATCTTAGGAAGAAATGATCATTCCTCCCCCATTTTTATATTTTTAAAAATTATTTAATACAGAATCCTTAATTTAGGTCTATTTCCTTGTCATTTCCCTATCCTCTACCGTGTTAAATCCCATCATCTCACTGGTAAGCTTTTCTTCCAGCTATTCCCAGTCTTAGCCACACTAACAAGTGCAGGGTTAATAGAACCAGCAGCAATCACAGAGCATGAGCGAGTCCACCCCTGAGCTCATACTAGTGACTCTTAGGCAGGCCTGGATTCAATATTCCTTCTAGTAGAGGCTCCGTGGAGATGCTCCCAAGGGAAGCAAGAATACCTACCAGCACACTCCTCCAGGGAACACAGGGAGGTCTCCGAGGACATTCCAGGGCAGCCAGGTCTGGAGGGGAAGGAAGTGAGACACACGCGGCGACGCTCTCTGACACCATCCCCACATGTGGTGCTACACTGGCTCCACGGCTGCCACAGTCCCCAAGTTTCTGCAAGGACATAAGTCATGCTTTTAACGCTGGTTCATTTGAGATTCAGTATTTAACTGTACCCAAATGAAGCAGCGGAACTCAAATCTCAAGCCTTGAAAAGTCAGTGAGTAAAACCATTCCCAGAGATGCAGAAAGCTGGAAAGAGTGTTGCTCCTAACCTTAAAACAAAGAAAAGCTGCACAGTTTACAAAATCTCAACCTTCCTAGAACCCACCAGAGAGCTGAGGTCACAGGACAACCAACAATATAAGGCAATATAAGGAAAGACAGGCTCCTCCATGGAAAGATGGGATGCGGCACTTGTTTACCTGGGGCAGATACCAGCCCCCATCCAAGCCAGTGAGAAGAATTCATCTAAAAAACGTAATGAGTTGCTAAAAACCTAATGTGCACTATCATAGAATATAGAACCCTGAGGAGCCACATATACAAGCAGAATCTATAACCACTTGCAGGCTCTTCTCCACAGATCTCACTGAATGCTCATAAGAAGGACTGAGGGCAGGTGCAAGCCCAGACAAAGCCTCCCTCATGATGGAGGCCTGAGGAGGGAAGGGGTAGCACTGTGGAAAAAACACAAAGCCTCACTCAAATCCTTCTCCCCAGCTCCTCTACCAAACATCAGCCTCAACCACTGGGGAAAAGGCAGCAAATCCTGTGATCCTAAGAGTATGAGTAGAGACTAAATGCTGCTAAGGAATGAAGTAAGAAAAACTCCATCGCCTTGGGAAGGAGCCAAAAATATCCTGGGTGCAGACTACTAGAGACCTACCACTGGGGAGGGGCAGAATCACCAAGCATCCCTGATACTCATGGACATAGCACTTGCCTAAGACTGAGGATGAACCAGTACAAGAGAATGCCCTGCCCCCATTTTAGGCTAGTGAGTACCAAGTATTGAATAACAGCAGTCCACTGTTGGGGGAGAGGTACTGCAAGAGGTGAAAACCTCTCTGATGTGCAGGCTCAATCCTAAAGCTGAGGGTGGAACAGAAACGTGGAGAAAATCCCTCTGGCAATGCAGTACCTTTCCTAAACACAAAGGAACACCAGAAAATTTTGAAATCTGTGATGCATTGAGGGCAGCTCTAGCAACAGGAAGAAACCAAACATGGCTCAATTCCTTACTACATTAACCCAATACTCACACGAAAGGCCTAGTAAAAATAGAGGTATACCTATTTCCAGGCATTAATACCTTAGGTGTCTATAGTTCCAAACTAGATACCCAGCTTTCAACCCAAAATTACAAGACACACAAAGAAGCAAGGAAAAATGACAAACTATCAAGACAAAGTAATCAAGAGATCTAGATTCAGATATGACCCAGATACTAGAACTATCAGAGAATTTAAAATAACTATGATGAGTATATTAAAGACTTTAGTGGAAAAGGTGAACAAGATGCATAAAGAGAGGGAAAATTTCATCAGAGAGTTGTAAATTAGAGTCAAATGGAAATGTTAGAATTTAATAACAAGGTAAGAAAGATGAAAAAGGCTCAACTATTAATAGACTCGACATAGCTGAGGAAAAAAATAGTAAATTTGAATACAGGTCAATAAAAATCCAAACTGAAACACAAAGAGAAAAAAAGAGAGAGACTAAAACAGAAGACCCAAGAACTGTGGGACAATATCCAATAGACTCTCATACATGTGATTTGAATACCAGGAGGAAAAGAGAAAAGAGGACAGAAGAAATATTTGAAGAGATATTGTCCAAGAACACTCCAAAATTAATGAAAGACACCAAATCATAAATCTAAGATGCTCAGAAACACCAAATACAAAAAAGCTAACAAACAAAAAACTTAGACACACTGTACTCAAATGGCTGAAAACCAAAAGCAAACAAAATCTTAAAGGTTGTGGTGGGGGTTGGAGAGGAGGGGGTGAAAACATACCACAAAGAAAAGAATAAGGATAAGAATTACAGCTGACTTCTTGTCAGAAACTATGCAAGCCAGAATAAAATGGAGTGGCATCTCCAAAATACTTAAAGAAAAAACTAATGACCCAGTAAAAATATCTTCCCAAAATTAAAGGAGAAATACTTTTTCAGACAAATAAAAACTGAGAAAATTTATTACCAGCAGGCCTTCACTACAAAAAAAATGTTAAAAGAAATCCTTCAGGCAAAAGCAATATGATACCAGACAAACGCTTTCATCTATACAAAGAAATGAAGAGTGCTAGAAATGGTATATATAAAATATAAAATTCATTTTTTTCTAATTTTTAAATGCTCTAAAATATAATTGCTAGTCTACAGCAAAATTTTAGCAATGTATTATGTGTTTAATAGCATCTATAAAGTAAAATATATGACACTAATCACACAAAGAATGGGAGGAATGAATTTTGAGAGTACTGTTCAAAGGTTCTTATACTCCACGTGAAGCAATATAATACTTGAAGGTAGATTGAGAGTATATACATTGTAAACTCTAGGACAACCACTAAAAACATTTTAAGGCATAAACAATACACCATTGGTATAGTTAAAGTAAATTGTAAAAATATTAAATTAATCCAAAAGAAGGCAGAAAAAAAGAGGAAAAACAAGAAAGATGTTACAAATATAAATCCAGCAAAACAGATCTTAATCCAACCATATAATAACACTAAATATAAATAACCTAAACACATCGGTGAAAAGACAGAGATTGTCAGATTCGATTTTTTTTTTTTTGAGACAGAGTCTCACTTTATTGCCCAGGCTAGAGTGAGTGCCATGGCGTCAGCCTAGCTCACAGCAACCTCAAACTCCTGGGCTCAAGCAATCCTGCTGCCTCAGCCTCCCAAGTAGCTGGGACTACAGGCATGTGCCACCATGCCCGGCTAATTTTTTCTATATATTAGTTGGCCAATTAATTTCTTTCTATTTATAGTAGAGATGGGGTCTCGCTCTTGCTCAGGCTGGTCTTGAACTCCTGAGCTCAAATGATCTGCCCACCTCGGCCTCCCAGAGAGCTAGGATTACAGGCTTGAGCCACCGCGCCCGGCCTGGATTCGATTTTTTTAAAAGTATGATCCAATTATATGCTGTTTTAAAAAAACATATTTGCACATACAGACATATATAGGTTAAAAGTAAAAGGATAGAAGAATATATACCTTATGACCAATTATAAAAAGAAAACTAGGGCTTGCCACGGTGGCTCACGCCTGTAATCCTAGCACTGTGGGAGGCCAAGGTGGGCGGATTGCTCAAGGTCAGGAGTTTGAAACCAGCCTGAGCAAGATCCCGTCTCTACCAAAAATAGAAAGAAATTAATTGACCAACTAAAAATATATATAGAAAAAATTAGCCGGGCATAGTGGCACATGCCTGTAGTCCCAGCTACTCGGGAGGCTGAGGCAGCAGGATCGCTTGAACCCAGGAGTTTGAGGTTGCTGTGAGCTAGGCTGATGCCATGGCACTCACTCTAGTCTGGGCAACAAAGTGAGACTCTGTCTCAAAAAAAAAAAAAAAGAAAAGAAAACTAGAGTGGCTATATTAATGTCAGACAAAATAGAATGCAGAGCCAGGGATATATTACCAGTGATAAAGAGGGACATCACATAATGATAAAGGGGTCAATTCAGCAAGGAGCCTTAACAATCCTAAATTAGGATGCACCTAACACCAAGAGCTTCAAGATACACAAAAAGCCCTCCCAGAACAGACATTATTGATTGATGAATGCAAACTTCTCTTCCAAGCAGATACATAATTATTGCCAGATAGAATAATTGAATAGTTCTCTATAAAGAATTAACCTAAATCTCCTCTCTATCAGGACTCATCCAACCTTAAGACCTATCAGGTCCTGCCAACACCAGGCACCAAAACATCCTCTGCATAAAGGGTGTTCTTCATCCTTTATGGAGAAAAACTTCTAATGCAGTCAAAGGTATATAAAGCTCTACAAAACATAAAAGTAGAGGGCAGATGCAATCTCAGGTGAGCCAAGTGGTGCAATCTTTGGAGTGAGTAATGGAATATGAGTTCTTTACAGCAATTAAAAGTCTCTGAGGATTTTCACAAGAGTGGGAGCATTATAAACCAGTATCCTGGAGGAGTGTCAACTGAGGCACGGTAATTATGTTCCATCTAGAGGTCCAACTAAACACAATATTGGTTCTGTGCCTCCCAGAGGACACTGTAGCTCCTCCTAAGGCAGAACAATGAGCTGGCTTTGTCCTCAAGGCTTCAGAGCTGTTCCAACACCAAGCCTCCAGTACTTAAAAAGCTTTGAGAATCTCATATTAAAATCTCTCTGAGTTAAAGTATTGTGATTTATTTTTAAATCTACTGGGAATCCCACTACTATGAAATCTAAATTTAAAATTAAGTGAATGTACAGTTTACCTTTCTCCTGTGCTCATTTTTAAGACAACAAAAGGTAGAATTAAAAAAAACTAAGAATCCTTTTGTTATTTTTTCTAAGTTTTTACTTTATATAAATATAATTTACTTAAATACATAAAGTCATTTTTCAAACAAAAACAAAAGTCCCATTAGTGGGGATCACAAAAAAAAAATCAAAGTTTTGATAAAAGCATAAATCTTAATATCAAAAAAATTCCATTTTGAAATGTTAAGTATTCTTTTCCCTTGAAAATAAAATCATAGCTTATAGGATAATTAACAATAAAAAATGAACATTTGACCTAAGTTTTTGTGTCTTTACTTCTAAATCAAATTAATCAAACAGGAAATCACTCAAAGAAAGCAATGATCAAATTTAATCAGAAAAATTTAAACATGTCTTAAGTAACTCTATCTCATCCCTGAAGATCTCTGCTAATAACTTTGAGGAAACCAAGAGTGATGGCACCTCCCTGTAAACCCAGCTACTTGGGAGGCTTAAGTAGGAGGATTGCTTGAGTCCGGGAGTTTCCGAATAGCCTGGGCAACATAGCAAGACGCTATCTCAATTAAAAAAAAAACTTTAAGGAAAATACCTGGAAAAATGGGAACTCATGAGATAACTATAGTTTTGTATTAGAAATGAAAAGCAAGATGACCAGTACCTCAAATAATCTTACTTCAGTCTTATTGTTTTGTTTTGTCCTCTTTAGATGTCCACATGTACACTCATGCTGTATAACAAACCTGCCTGGCCAGGCTAAATGCCTTTCAGGCTATTATAGAGGATATTAATTCTGAATGAGCAAAATTTGTCCGGAATGTGAAAAGGGAGATTTGTTTCTGCCCCCAACACTATCTGAAGGAATACAACCTAGGAAACATTCACATCTGCAAGACATTTTGCTCTGAAGACCGAGGTCACTAAACGAATTATGCTTATAAGAAAATTGTATAGACATAAGTGAGTAGCTATAAGTAGTAGTAGGAGCAAAGGGCCCTCTATGATAAGCAGTTCAGATTTTCTTTGCATAGAACAAGGCTCACTTATACTGAACAAGTCATGCTTACGCCTGGGCCAGTGGTCTCCAAAGTGGTTACACATCTTCCAAGAGGGGTGGGTGGCACAAGATGAGCCAGTGAATTGAGGAAAAAAAACAGAACCTCTAATTTTCCAATCTAAAAGCTTCACATTGTTTAATACACGGCTTGACAGTTGATTATATGGAAGGCAGTTATAGAATGATGGTAAAAGCAAACTCTCAAACTAGTCTATCTGGGTTTGTATTCTGGTTCTACCACTTAAACACCATTGACCTTGAGCACATTACTTAATCTTTCTGTGCCTCCCTTTCTTTACCTATAACATAGACAATATGATGAGCCTAACTCATAGAGTTGTTATGAGGACTAAATGGTCCATAAGGTACTCAAAACAGTGCCTGCTGCAAAGCAATCATGATATTATATAAATGTTATTTATCCCATGGAAGGAATTAAAGATCATAGTCATTTTGAGCAACATACAGTATGTATTTGCTATAAATTGTTATTTACATACTATCCTAAGGTCTTAAGACATACTTGGGAAAAAGAGACAAACACATACACATTATTCCATTTTCAAAAGGAACTCATAAGAGATTCAGTGTGAGTCAGTGGCTCACACAAGTCACAGTGGGTCCCTAAATGATGCCATTTGGCATAAAAAGACACTTGACTGACTAGAGCTATCTAAATAGAAAGTGAAAAAAAGGGAACTCGCTCAGTTCAGTCATAAATTTATAAAACTAAAAACACAGGAAGTCACTGAGATTCCTATTGTGAGCCTAAATTTCATCTCTCAGCCCGAGAGAGCCAGAGCTGCTGTGGGTGAGCCACACAGAGAACTGGGGGTCTCCAGGTGTGCTTGGCTCCTCCAGGCCCGCCATTGGGGGTGTCTGGCAGCTGCTGCCTGGGGCAGCCCCACACCGAGCCCCTGACCACCCTTAGCCTGGACACGCAGAGAACCACACCCCATTCTGCCCCTTCCCAGCATCTTTCCACTGTTAGTGTGGGTTTTAAGAACCCCAGTCTTGGCTGGGCGTGGTGGCTCATGCCTGTAATCCTAGCACTCTGGGAGGCCGAGGTGGGCGGATTGCTCGAGGTCAGGAGTTCAAAACCAGCCTGAGCAAGAGCGAGACCCGTCTCTACTATAAATAGAAAGAAATTAATTGGCCGACTAATATATATAGAGAAAATTAGCCGGGCATGGTAGCGCATGCCTGTAGTCCCAGCTACTCGGGAGGCTGAGGCAGCAGGATTGCTTGAGCCCAGGAGATTGAGGTTGCTGTAAGCTAGCCACGGCACTCTAGCCTGGGCAACAAAGTGAGACTCTGTCTCAAAAAAAAAAAAAGAACCCTAGTCTTTAGACATTGAATCGAACCCTCTGTGAAAAGCCCACCAGCTTGGAAAACTAACAAGGGAGCCTTCCTGCCCCCAACTGCCTTTAATCAAATGGTTCAAATTGTTGACTTCTGCCTGTTCATAACCATTAAATTCAGCCAGAACTTTTTTCACTGAACAAGTATCTTCTTTAGAAAAGGCAAGAATATCTTGGATAATTAAATTAGTTCAATCTAATTGTTTTTCTCCTAATACCTCACTGAGACAAGCCAGACCTGAGTTCAATTTTCACTTTTACAAGCACATACTGAGCACCTATTAACATGCCAGGCATCCTGAATGGGCCAAAGAAAGAACATAAAAAACTTCATGGCAGCACAAGTCGAGTTTTGCCACCAAATGAGATTCCCCTGTCGTGGGGTAAGGTAGGGGAAGGAAGACATTAAATAAGCAATGGCAGAAGTGATAAATGCCATGAAAGAAGACCTAAAGAATGCTGCACCAGCTTACAGCAAAGGAACCGAACCAGCCTGAGGTCAAGGAATAGTAACCCTAGTGGCGACTTGGAGGATGGGTGAATGCTAACCAGGGGCCTGTGGGAGGACAGTGCCTCAGGTGCCAGCCCAGAGATGGTGACTGCAGATGTGGGGGAGAATCCATAGAGGACTCCCATCCTCATACTAAGTGAGGTGACTGAAGGCTTTTCAGCAGGGGGATGGCCTCAGCTGACCTGAATGTTAAACAGTCCCTCTGGCCACAGGGAGGGAACCAATTAGAAATCTGTGGCAAGAGTCCAGGTGAGGAATGGCAGAGGCTTAACCCAAGTAGGGCGGTGGAATTGGGGAGAAGTGGAGAGACTGACACCCAGGAGACAAAGCCATAGGACCCAGTGGTGCATTCTGTACAGGAGGAGAAGAGGAGGACTCCTGGTTTTTGGATTGAACGGTGAGAGGGGTGGTGGAGTCCCACACTGAGGAGCAGGGCTGGGGACACAAGGCTGAGTCCAGTTCCAGACATGCTGCTTTTGAGGGGCCCGGGAGACACCGGAGGGATGCCAGCTATTGCACAGGGCTTGGATACAGGGTAAGAGCAGGGCATGACAACCACCTGGAGTTGTTAGCGTCAAGACTAATCACTTGGCAAGTGTGTGACATAAAAGGGAAGATGACCAGCACCTGGGGGATGAGACAGGCGGTGGAACTGGCAGGCAGAGGCGGCAGTGAAGGAGCAGCCAGGGTGGAGGGCGGTGAGCAGGCGAGTGTGACATCCCAGAATCAAGGTCAATGACGACGTGGACTGAAGTGCCCCTGGGTCTGGGGACCTGCAACTTGTGCCCGGCTGCCTCTGTGAGAGCACTGTCAGGGGAGGAGCCAGGGGTGGAAACCAGTCTGCAGTGGGTTGTAAAGAGGAGGAGAGGCAAAGAAATGAACCCCGAAGGGTAGGCAACTATTTCAAACAAAGTTTTTGGGCTATAAAGGGAAGGGGAGAAAAAGAAGGTAATGTCTGGGGAGAACACAGGGTTAGAGATGGTTTCTTTCTGTTCTGTTTTTAGATAAGAGAATTAAATGCATTTCACAGCTGATGAGAATGATCCAAGAAAGGAAGGACAGTTGAAGATGGAAGACAGAAAGGGGTACTGACTAGCAGAAGGTTCCAGAAATGAGCAGAGGGGCTGGCACCCACGTGCAGGGGAGGAGTGACAGGTCACAGGGACAGGAAGGAGGGGAGAGGATGGGTCATGACGCCTGCAGGTGTACAGATCTTTTGGTGGGAGGGTGCAGGGTTCCACCTAACGGCTCTCAGCCCGCTGTGTGGCAGTTGGCAGAGTCGACTCTGGGTTAACCAGCAGGCAGGGGCTGAGGCCTGAGGAGAGTGGGGGAGGTCTGAAAGGGCTGTTGTGCAGAGCAGGAGCATGACCTGGCCAGGGTGACATGCCGGGCGGCATTCAGGCCCCGCTGATGGTGGAGGCATGATGCACCCACAGTGATAACCATCTGCGTAGGTGTGACCTTGTCACGCAGCCTTGGCAGCCTGGGTACAGCGGGCGACTGGCAGACGGCTAAAGTCACGCAAAGCTGGGGTGTGCGCTGCCAGGCGCACTGGAAGGAAGACAGGGAAGAGGAGTTCAGGATGCTGGTAGGAGGGTAAAGAGATGGGCCATGGTATCTAGGCTGGATAGAGAGGTGAGTGCAAGCTGGGAAGTGGCCAGTAGACAGGGAGGGAGCTGAAGGAAAGGGACTTCTGGGAAGAGGAAGGGGGTAAATTTGCAGAGAGGAACACGGGCTACAGACAAACATAGTCAGAGGCTTCTGCAGTCAGGGGGCACTGGGCTTAGTGGGAATGAAGACGAGAATAGGAGGCAAGTGAACAAGACCACCTCTGCCAAATTAAAACCATGCTGCCGGGCGAGGTGGCTCATGCCTGTAATCCTAGCACTTTGGGAGGCCGAAGCGGAAGGATTGCTTGAGTTCAGGAATTCGAGACCAGCCTGAACAAGAGCGAGACCCCGTCTCTACTATAAATACAAAGAAATTAGCCAAACAACTAAAAATAGAAAAAATTAGCCGGGCGTGGTGGCACATGCCTCTAGTCCCAGCTACTCGGGAGGCTGAGGCAGGAGGATCACTTGAGCCCAGGAGTTTGAGGTTGCTGTGAGCTAGGCTGATGGCACGGCACTCTAGCCCGGGCAACAGAGTGAGACTCTGTCTCAAAAATAAATAAATAAAACCATACTAAGACCAGGGCTGTAGCCAGGAAAAGGGAAAGAAATGCAAAGAGCAGTGTGGGGAATGGACGGAATTGTCACAACCCCGCTTCTTTGTGATTAGGCAGGCCTTGCACCAAGAACCCAGAATCTGGAGAAGTTTTCAGAATGTGTTTTGATTTCTCACTAAGTCTTCATTCCTGCAATGAATGATGTAAGAGAAAAGAGAGAATGCTCAGCTAGAGGCAGACAGAAATTACTAACTATAGTTCAGGATTTAGCTTTGAGTTCTAGTTGTGTCTGCCATGGACTTACCATAGGATATAGTAATAGGATTTTTAAAATATAACTATAGCTAATGTTTATTGAGCACTTTCTATATGTCAGGTAGCAAGCTGAGAAGGTTACATGTTTATTTCATTCAATCTTCACAACTCCGAGGTAGGTATTTTATTATCCCTATTTTACCAGTGGGGAAACTGAGACCTAAAGAGGTTAAGTGGGTCTGTTTACCACTAGTCTTAAGTCTTCAGATAAGAATGATGATGTCAATTGGTACAGTATAAGGAAAGAACCATAAAAATGATGGTACAATTGCCTAAAGTTCACCTAAAATTATAGATAATAATTTTGAGTACATGAAGACACAGATTTGACTTAAAAATGTTTTAAAAATCTCAATACCAACCTATATTTCTCTGGATTAGCATGCACTCCTTCTCCTTTGTAGAAAAATGGCTTCTGCTCGAAATGCCAAAGTCAAAGCAGTATTTATTCTTCCCCATGTCAAACAAGGTACAGTTAAATACTGTCCTCCTCTCTCCCAGGGGCAGGTTGTTCTCGGCCAGCTGAACAGTCCTCCCCGCAGTGTGTCCGGGGGTGTCCTTGAACACAGCGATCGCTCCCTGGACGAAGATACAAGGCGGGGGCAGCACCATCACCTCCACACCGGACTCACACGTGAGCTCTGGCACCATCACCAGTTTGTATCCGAACTTCTGGGCCAAGTCAATGGGCCCCGTGGAGGTGATAACCGAGTCCCGCCCAAGCAGCCTCAGCACCACGGTGACATAGGCTTCTGGCCCCACAGGTGCACAGCCAAACTCAACCCACTGACCTTGAGTGAGCTCTGTCCTTTTGCTGGCTCTTATCTCCAGCGGCTTTCCCGGACTTGTTCTTGCCTGGGGAAGACTGTTGGTGAAGGTGACGTCCACCATGATGTTGGGCTTGTCCCCAGGAAACGGGCATAGTGGTTGACTGGTGAAAAGGCCCACCTGGAAGGTGCCTTCTGCTGCCTTGGAGGTCCTATTCAAGTCAACGTGAAAGACAGGCCATTCCACCTTCAGAAAGGCACTTTTCTCCCACTGGGAGACCAGAGTGCTATTGTCTGTCGCTTCCAGAGTCATTGTGAACCGGTAATCGCCAGCCTCCTTGAAATAGAAGCACTCGAACTCGAGCGTTCCCCGGGACTGGTTGGTCAGGAGGTACTTCGTGGTAACAGTCTGATTGGTGTTGGCCTCCAACAGCAGGACAGACACATTCCTCAGCGTCCCGTTAGCCCCATCAACATACTGGAAAGCCACAGACACCGTCTTGTTGCTTAGCGCTACATGGCTTGGCTCTCCCAAGAAGAGATATTCAGCTTCTCCAAGAACTGAAACGAAATGGTCAGGGTTGGTTTTTAAGAGGTGCATTTTTTTTTTTTAAGAGACAAGGTCTTGCTCTGTCACCCAGACTGGAGTGCAGTGGCACAATCATAGCTCACTGCAACCTCGAACTCCCGGACTCAGGCAATCCTCCCACCTCAGCCTCCTGAGTAGCCGGGACTACAGGCCCACACCACCATGCCCGCTCAAAAACAGCACTTTAGACAGAAGAGAAGGTAGCATTGAGCCAAGGGTAATGCAAAATGATGCTGAGTACAGATCTGGGAGCTGGGCAGCTTTCCATTCTAAAGTGGCTCTGTTCCATCATCTTCATTTTTCATAGTTATGTTTAAAATAATGAATGATACTCTGAATTCACAATGCTCAACGATGTAATATATCTGTAATGAAAATCTATAAAGCTAGAATAACTGACAATTCTCAGGACAAAAAATCCAGTAGCTCTCATTTTCCATTTTAATCATATTCTGGCATTTAGGGGAAATGGATATAGAGGGAAGTAAGAGAAAGCTCTATTTAAATGACACAACACAAACTGCTATAGATTATTTTAAATGTAAGACCCTAAATTTACTTCAAAGTTATTATTTTCTGATATTCAAGACAAACACTTGGGAGACAAACTGAGGACACTAGTGACAGAACCAGTGTCCTCAGTTTGTGTGAGGCAGAAATTTTCAGATGCAAAAGAAATATTGACACTTTATTCTGCAAAGGTAACCCCAGGAATGTTTATGAAACAACTAGATTTGTCGTTGGCAATTTTAATGACATTACAGCAGTGAGTATTGTCCTAGATAGGACAGACGACTACTGGCTTCCCAAGTATCATTCAGTTACGATCAATTATATCTTTTAAAAAGAGACCCCACAGAGCAGCTGAAGAGGACAAAGAACACAGACACACAAGAATCCTTGTTTCTGTTTTGAACCCTATCCAAATACGTATCAAAGGAGGCGGAATTTGGCAACGTAACAATCAGCTGGCCCATGGCAAGAGTAAGAATTCTAGATTTAAGGGACTACAGTGCCGTTTAGGTTTGAAAAACAACTTACGTAAGTATGAATTTATTATTCTTATTATATATGCATCACACATATATAATATATACATAGCATATATGTTTAAAGGTTCCAAAGGGGCTCATGTGTTTTTGGTTTTGGCTGGTAGTCTTTAAAATACCCTTATAGATATTCAGTCAATGATTATTAGAATCAGCACATGAATATCTTGGCACACAGAGGCGGGTTTGTTTTTTTTTTTTAATTAGCTCAGTACTTCACCTAGTTGTTATTTGAGACAAGGAGAAATAAAATATCTAAAATTTGGATAGGCTTGAATTCTTGATCACTTGTTTGAAAACCATAACAGGATAAAGTTTTTTGGTTTTTCTTTTCCCATTTAGACAAAATAGAAGTTGAGGGAAATTCCCTTTTGCTTGGAACTGACTCAAGGTTGAGGAAGGTGGCTGATTCTGGTGCAGCTCGTTTGCTAGTTCAGAGCCGACCTGGCACCTTTCGTGAACCAGCACTTACCACAGCCACAGGAAGAGGTTAAGACTGAGGACAAAATCATAGTAATTTGAATCTGAAGGGGGCAGGATGGCTCTATGGTGCATTTTAAGATTAAGAGACATACACCACTTAGTTTACTAATGAAAGTCTATTATGAATGACAGAAGTTGTCAATGAGGCAGATCAGATTCTGATTTAATGGGAAGCCAATCAATGAAACACATGCAAGCCCAGTTGGAAATGGAGAACAAAGATGCAATTGATGAATTCCAGCAGCAGCAGATAGGAGGTGTGTATAAAGGGAGAACTCCCTACTTTACTCCAGAACTCCTGTTCCTACAGACAAGACTACATTATCATTTAGAAAACTACGATTTGGTTCTTCCACATCCTGACTACTATAACAGTTTTCTCTATTCTTTAATTTCCTCTCTCCACATTTCTTTATTGTATTTAAAGTAACTGGTGTCTCTATATAAACATGTTGCTTTAAAAAAAAACCAAACTGGTAATGGTATATTTTGATCAATACAAAGTGGAGATAAACGGGAAAAAACACATCTATGAAAATACCTTACTTTCCATTAGTGACTTATGCACTCACACTCTATGCTTTATTTTGTATTCATTCATCTTTTTATATTCTAGTAAGATATCTTGCTCTTAAAACAACAACAAACATCCTTGCACACTGGGTTTAAATGGAGAATTTTGATGTTTGATTTATCATTATGCAATCAAAGAAACTTATAAATTTTTGTAGAAGCCTGCTACATGTAGAGCAATCTGGTTTTAGGTAGGAATAAATTACTTTAACAGAATTCAATTCCACATTAGTTTTCCTTAAATGAAACATATTATTGTTTAAATAAACTTAAAAAAACAAAAAACTGAGAAAGGAGATCTACTAAGTTAAATGAACAGCACATGCTCTGATCCATTTAACTGGCTGTAACACTGATATTATACAAGCCAGTATTCTTTATGTCTTAGATTACATTTTTTCATCAAATTTGAAAACAATTTCCACTTCCATACCATCAATTGCTTAGATGTCTATGAAATATCTGGAAATCATCAAAAGAAAAGTAGTTGATTATGTCATATTGTTGACTCTATTGGTTCAGTAGTTGCATAAAATTCTGAGAATGGAAACAAAATGAATGCAGAGAACTAACTTTAAGGCCCTACTATAAGCTCAGACATTCAAGGTGTTTCACATTCTTAATTTTATTGTATCACAACAACCCTGTGAAGTCAGTATTATTACTAAGGTTGAAAAAGATTAAGAAACTTGTCTAATAACACACAACTGTCAAGGATTGAAATTCAGATTGGTTCCAAAGATACCTTAGCATCAAAACTCTCTTGTTAAGTGAAATCTTATGTAAAACCTCAATATATAATACATCACTTCATGTTTGTGATTTATTATACTGAATTACTAGAAAATCAAAGAGAACTCAAGGTAACATGCTTGTCTCCAATTTGTGAAAATGGAAGTAAGCTGTTGTTTATTATTTTTTTAAAAAGTTAAAATATATTTAAAGTGAAATTTAAATCAATCATGCAGAACCCCTGAAGCCCCATAAGAGAACCCAGGGTTGCAAAGATCACACTTTAAAGGCATTGTACTATAGACCCTACCCTACCTCCTTCATGAAGAGTCATCAATATAATGCATTTATAAACCTCACACTTATGTTTATTGCTACCTGTAGCATTAAGTATACTCACAATACTCACCATAGTCACAGAGCACCACCAACAATAGATTTGAGAAGTCCTTCAACATTGGTTTCATTCTGATCAGCAAAATCCCAGGTCTTTAGTCTCCTCATGTCCTTTCTCACGTCCAAATTGTGATTTAAAAAAAAAAAAAAAACACTTGAAATTAGAACCTCAAAAAATGATGGCTCCATCCAATGTGATTCATAAAATAGTAATCATGAAATGACAAAACTATCCAAGAAGTCAAACTTTGTGATACTGGAAGAAAACTAGTGAGAACACTAATTTGCCCAGGGATAATGACCTATAATTATATAAGTCCCTTCTAGTCCATTGTAGCTCACCTGTCAAGAACATCCAGGTGTGCTCAACACCAAGATGATCTTTGCAAAAATACCAAAGTCTCTTCTCTTTATAACATATCCTTAAGTGGAGAGTTTATTGTTACTTGCTTAATTTTATCGAAGTTAATAGCCAATTTGGATAATACATTTTCACATTATTTATCTGCTTGACATTTCACACTGATCAATTTACTAAATTTTTGCCAGACTTTCATTTAGCATTGAGCTGTGTACACTCAAACCATCCCTGCCTGGCTTCCACAAGAGGGCTATTAACACTTCCTTGCACAACTGATGTGTCATGTGGGTTACTTCATTTCTTGATTCCTAGGAGGTACAGCAAACGATCAAAGCTTTAAAAAAGATACCCACGGTATTACAATTGAATGTGAACTCCATGTGGCCCTGACTTCCCTTGTTTAGGGTAGTCTAAGCAGAAAACAGGTAAATTACAATTATCATTCTGTCAGTCTTGCAATACCATGGCTGCCGGTATGCACCCAAAGACAGATGATTCACACAGCAGTCTTCCCAGACCACCTAGGAGGGCAGGGAAGACCTTGTTGGCCTGTGGTTCAGAGTGATTTGTGAAAAGCAGCAATTACTTTAATATAAACAGATTATTAGACCATAGAATAAGATGCATGGCATTTGAGAACAATATTTTGCATACTAGAGTCTAACAAACTATGTACTTTTAAACATACCCAAATACATATTTTCTTAATGTCTACAGTGCCCCATTGCTCTTAGTTAATATATTTTGATAGGCAAGTATATTATATTCCAAATACATGTTACATCCCTTCAGATAAGAGCAGAAATTAATGGAATTAAAAGGACTGGTGTGAAATAAGCCAAAATTCAATGGAAAGGAAACTGGTGTGTCTCTATTAGCTTTCTGTCAGTATGAGTTGCTTGAACAAAGGAAATATTGTACTTCCTCAAAGGGAAGCAGAGATTTGAAGGATATGAAGTGTAATTATGGAGATGATTAGGGCACCCTCCTTTCCCCAGCAGAAAAAGAAAAAGAAAAACCCAGAAAATTCTGTTTTAGTTGAATTACCCACAGATTTGACCTAATCCTTTCCTTGAATATGGATTGGGAAACCTGGCCAAAGACAGCAGGTGAGGCCCTTGCAGAAGGCATCACCGTATCCCTTGGGCAAGTGTGGGCACTTTGGGCAATTAAAATGCTTCCTTTAAGTCACTGATACTCAGTAACCAAACTAAGAAGTAGAAGCTAGCTCCCCAAAGTTGAACTGGCAACTCCCAAATGGCTCACTTCTACCACTATAGAAGTTAAAGCCCCTAATCGTAAATGATTTTGTGATTATAACACATTTTCCTTCTTATGAAAATGACCAATAAAAACAGAATTGTGTGATAATCTATGTTTAGAACTGAATGGAAATGGACTTATCAAACAAACCAGCCTATCAATGATTGTCATGTCAAAATCATAACATGCTTCTGTATTTTTTTTCCAACCTTACTTGCTTATTTTCTCTGAAATGTTGCTCTCAATGCCACGACTTGCTACTTACAATGTTTGGCTTGAGACTCGTTCTAAGAAAATAAGGACTTAAGTATACTTTACCACATTTGAAAATACTTTTATATAGCCTTCACATACATAAAAGTTTATAGAGAAATTCTAAATGCATCGGCTGAGAGGGTGGGGAGAAGTGAGTATTCTCAAAGGCTAATGGCATCGCTCAACCTTAGACCCCCACGTTTTTGCTGAAACCAGCTAAGATAGACGCTTCTATATCCCCCTCCATAGCTGCAGAAAAAGAAAATGAATTAGGCTAATATCCACGGGACCGATGACTTGTCAAGGGATAAAAGGGAAAACAAAAGGAAGCAAAGTGATTTTGTCCCTTTTGACAAACATGCACATGCTCGTGTGTGGGTCTAAGAATAAGACTTATGAGACGGAAATCCCTAATTCCAAAGCAGCTGGCGTAAACAGGCTTTATTTACGTACTCAGTGCAGTCTGCTCTGCCCCGGCCCCGCGGTTAGGGTGCAGCTTCCCTGGGAATCCGCGCGCGCTCGCCCCATCTACTCCACTTTCCCAAGCCCCGCGAGTCAAGTTCATGCTGGGAAATCTAGCCCTGGGGTCGTGGGCATAAGGCCCTCCTGCTGAGGACCGTTTTGAAATGCTTATTCCCGCATACTGTTCGCATCCCAGAAAGGACTGTATTCGGGCGCGGGGGAGAAAACAAACTTATTCTGCAACGCTTAATAAAATGCCAAGGCGCGATTTTCCGACAACGCGGGCCCCACACCGGTCTGTCCTCGGCGGGTCTCAGTCACTCCGCGACACCTGCGCCAGGGGAGAGCCCGAGTCAGGTGAGAGTCGGGACTGCGACCTGCGGAGACGGACGCCGGTTTAAAGCGTGTCCCCCGGGGCGGAGGCGGGCGCACGGGGGGCGGGGGGGACGCCGCGGTCCACCCGCGCTTTCGGGCTGCGGGAGGCGGCAGGGTGCGGGGCATCTCCCGACGCCAGCGGAGCCGCCGAGAGCCCCCGCGGCTCAGGAGCGCACGCCGGGCCGCGGGCGCTCTTCTTACCTCTCGGGACTGGCGGGGGCGGCGGCCCGGGCCGGCCGGGCGAGGCGGCGGGGCGGGCGGGAGGCCTCCGGGGCCGCGAGGCAGCGCGCGGAGCACCCCGCGTCGGGACTGCGCCCTGGCCCCGCGGCGCGCCGCTCCCGCAGCCCCGCCCCGCCCCGCCGGCGCAGGGAGGGCGGGGGGCGCCGGGGACCGGGCGCGGCCCGCCCCCGCACCTTCTGGGCAGCGCATCCCTTCCTGCCCGCCCCCAGCTCGCCGCAGCCGGACAGGAAACCCGCGGGGAGCGCGCGCGGCCCGCCAGGGTCCCGCGGAGAGCGGGTGCGGCCACCGCAGGCGCAGATGACCCCGGCGCGCACCCGGCCCGCAGCCCACCAGGGCTGCAAGGGCGAACCCGCAGTCTCCCGACACTTTAAATTCAACCCCGTCTCCCCTAGTGTCATTTTTTTTTTTTTTTCTGGAAGACCACAAAAATAAAGTCATTTTAGTGGCATAAACATTCTTTCCCCAAAGTTATCGAAGGATTTCAAAAGAACACAGTTCAGGTAAATGGCATCTTCGGTTTCCTTTCCCTGGAATCAGAATTGGTTATTTCAATTAAAAATAATGAAATTAAAAAAAAACAAACAAACTCTACTTTGCCAGTGTTAAAAGTTGTCTTTTATAAAGAGAGGATGCATTCCACCTTGTTGAATAGTTGTGTTGGTTACTGAGTAATATGCAATGCAGCTTACCGTTTGCTTTCCTTTTACACAAAATATGCCACTTAACGGAAAGAACGAATGTCTGATGATGGAAATCAGAGCACAGTTGTGGCCTTTGGGGAGCAGGCCACCGGAAAGAAGTGGCAGGGAACTCTCCAGGGGTGATAGATATGTTCTGTTGGTTCGGGTGTGAGTTACACGGATTTACTACGCATTTGTCAAAACTCATCTGGCTGAAGATGTGTACATTTAGGTGTTTGTAAACCGTACCTCAACTATGAAAACGTTTAAAAATATGCTATTTGCAGGCCCTTGAATCTATCACTTCATTTTTTTAAAAGGCATTACAATTATTTACTTATATGTTATCATAGGTGCCAAATTTTCTAGGTACTTACCTTGTCAAATAGTTAATAGTAACAGTACTAATAAAATCCAAATTTTCAAGGAAGGCTTTAAGGTCATCATCCAGTTTCACTGCCAGTAAGATTATCTAGTCTAAAATCCATTCATTAACTCAAGTTGGGATTTCTTTTCAAATACATGCCACAAGATCCCTGGCATTTTCAGTTTTAAAAGCAAAAGCTCAATGGAATGAGCTTTGAAGTTAGATAAATCCTAGATTGAATTCCAGCTCTACCTCTATAACCTTGAGTAAATTACTTAATCCCTCCTTCCCCATATTATAAAAGGTATATACTAATAGTTGTTTTGAAATAATACTATTTTGGAAGTTATTTTCAAAGTATTTTGAAAGTTACTTTGAAATCTTCACTTAGATCTGCGGTGATTAAGGGAAATATATAGAAGGCAACTTGCTCTGCTTTAATCTTTCAGACACTCTCTTGCCAAAAAGCCACTCTTCGGGGGTGGGAGCAATCCAGATACAAGTGGCTATATCAATATGCTTGGCCATTGTTTAAATAACAGCTTTATTGAGATGCTTCGTCAATTCCATCTTCATTAGAATTCCTGCCAAACTGTATAAACTGTCTTTATTGGGCAGTTAAGATACAGTTCAGTCTTTTTGAAAAGGCAATGTAAAAGTGAAGGGGGAAAAAGATAGCTTTCCAAAGAACAGTGGGTCATGGTCTTCTCAATATTGAACTAAAACTAATACGACGCTCAAGATACCTTGAATTCTCTTTCTGGGTCAGTGACTGGTCTAGTGATCTGCAAATTGTGTATTTATACACTATTATTTCAATAACTCCCATTATACAAATGGAGAGATCTTTTATTTCCTTGGGTAATACTCTGAGATGAAAGCTATTAACTGACTCATGATTTCGTATCAGGACACAAAGAAGAACACGAGTGACCCAATTTTCACACTGTAATCACAACTTGTAATAACAAGATCTTACATGTGTGTAACCAGACTTTTCTGGAATGCTTCCCACATCATGGATGTGGCCCATGTCATGGAATTTGAATAAGAGACATCTCAGACGGGCTGAGCCATGACAAGTCTGGCTGAGAAGCCCCTTGGGAAGAGGGTAAAAGATGCAGATTTAGGTCTGCTAGTCAACTCACGACACAGTACTATAATCCAACCATCACTCAATTCAGTTAATACTTAACTAGGAATCTGCCATGTACAGTTGCTGACCTAGGCCAGTGAGAATTCAAAAAAAGTGCTCTATAAAACACTCTTTGAACTCAAAGAAACCAAATTTCTCTATTTTCTTATGGCATCAAGACAACAATTAAGAGAACATGACAAAATATAATTAAGTATATGGGACAGACAATAACTTTTATTGAGTTTAGAAATGGTAGAGCTGTGTACTGGACCTAGGTATTTCTCAAGCAGGTGGGATTGAGCAATGTATAATCTGGATTAGTGGGGGTGGTAGTGGGTGAGTGGGAAGAAGTAATGAGAAGAAGTCTGGAAAGACAAGGGAAATGTGTCCAGGAACAGAAATGGCACACCTCATGCTGTTCCCTTGACCCAACGCCTTCCACTTACTGACAGTCTCTTGGTCCTTGTGGGCCTTGTTTACCAGGCCCTTCTTCTCCCCTACAGCCTGCCCAGAGCCCTCCCTCAGGACTAACGGCTCCTTCTGTCCCCCACAGCATGGCTCCCATGCCCCTTCCATGGCATTTACTTCATTCCTTCTTCAATGTAGTTGTTTACATGTCTATTTCCCCAACTAGGCCACTGTCCTTTCTTAAGGGCAAGGACACATCTTATTCACCTCCGGCCCTCACTGCCGCACCAAGTTCCTCATGCAAAATTGATGTATATTCAAAAAAAGGTTTTGTTTTCATTGAACTGAATGGGAGCTAGTAGGATAAAGTGAAACCAAAGTATAAAGAGGTATATACATCAGAGTTCATTCACTCAGTAAATATTTATTGAATGCTTAGCATGTGCCAGGCCCTGGTCTAGGCTCTGAGGATAGATCCATGAATAAACCAGATAAAAACCTCTGCCCTTGTGGAGCTTACACTCTAGATCTCTCATAAGGGATGGGATTAGCAATAAATATACATAAATTCAACCATACTATTGGCAAATAACATACACATTTAAAAAGTATAATCATTAATGCTATAAAAGTCAAATGTTGATATGCAGTTAATATATATTATACTTACTATATGCATAATATATTCATACCTATACTCCCCATGGATTTAAACTTTACCACTATAAAGAGAATTTTATTAGCGATTTAGACTTTCAAGGATCATTTTGAGCATGCTTGATTTTGTCCTTAGGCACAGTCTTTAAAACCTAACCACTTTAAAGTTGTGACTCCACTGTACCAAAATGAAGACACTCAAACTGTTGGACAAAAGAGAACCATTTTAAGTACTTGAGCATGAGATTAATGACATGAAAACTCCATGTTCTCTAAGATTAGTCTGGTAACAGGGAACAAGAGAAAGTACATTTATATGAATACACATGGTTGATCAATGGTGAAATTCACATCAAGAATTTTAAAATAACCAAACCAATTCATGACTCATTTACCATCTATGACAACTAAAATAGTAAGAGCTTGATGTCACAAATATTTATAAGCAACTCTTGATTATAAAATCTAAAAGAACTCTTAACATACTGATTTAGTATGACCATAAGTTTTATCATTTTCATTTATTTTTCAAAGAGTATTTAAAAAGAACACCAAGTTAAGAAAAATCATTTAAAAATTTTGCAATAATTTTACTCTATATACATTAATACCAATCATTTAACCATGAAAACAATCTTCACTTATACAATGTAAAAAATTTGTTTTTGACAGTAAATGACTAGAAATATTCCATTACCATAAAAGCTACAAAGAGATTCATGCTCCTAAGAGCAAAGTTAGGAAAACAAAAGGAATAATTATACCAGTGATAAGCACCAAGACAGAACTTTTTTGCACTTAGGGCCTGATTGGTTGTATTTAAAAATAACCTTTACGTTGCAGGGAAAAGAACACCTTATTTGGCAAAAAAAAAAAAAAAAAAAGGATATAAATACATACAAAGGTCTGGAAACAGTGAAGAATGCCCACTTTAAAAATAACAAAATCAATCATACTTGTTTTTTAATTAATGTGACATTTGCAAAATATATTCATATGTTACTTTTCTTCCTCTGTAGTTCACCTTATATAATTCAGATTGCTCCATTTTTGTTAATCAGTTGTTACACCGAAGTAAATAAATATATTGAATTATGTAGGTTTGCAGCAATGAATCCAAACCATTAGAGCTAGATCTAATAGCTCCAATAACCTTACTTGCAACTTGTTCCATCTGGTGAAACAGATTATTGTTTATCTTTGTAAACTTCTAAAAACCTTAGCCAGGTGAGATATTGTGTGTGTGTACGTGTGTGTATGTCTATATATAAGTTTGCCAGAGCAGTGTGAGTGTGAGTGCAACCCAGAGAGAGGCAAGACATGCAAACAAACTTACACAATGGTCCAACTAACCCCTACAAGACTTGGATGACCAGATGCTGAATTACCCCCAAAATAAACCTAAGGCTGAGCAATGGGGGAATCACAATGAAGAGGCAGTGACAGGTTTAGAAAATGAAGACTAAAGCAGGGTGTCTTGGCCACAGCATTCCTGTGACACTGGAGGACACAAAGCAGCAACAGCCACTTTTCAGGCAGGGATCAGGGATTGGGATCCCCTGGGTCTGGAGCTGAGGGTCCCTACTAGCACTTCCCAGAGGACATTTGCAGCAGCCTCTGGCAGTGGCTCTCCCTCCACCTCACACAGTGATGTCTTAGGGGTTCTAGAATGTGACCCTGGGCATCCCTCCTCCTGGTCCCAGGGGTTCTCCCAATACACACTATCCCTTCCGGAGGCTTGGACAAAATCCTCATTACCCTTCCACTTCTAACTCAGTCTCATAAAGGGAGTCTCCTTCTGTCCTGTGGGGTCCCTGAGTTTGAGGTAATGCCAACATACTGCCTCAGTAGAGCAGTAATGTATGAAGCCAGGCAGTCCACTTTAAAACTCAAGCAATCTACATGCAGTACTAGCCAGCTGTTGTTATCTCAGTAACACTTTAACTGAAATACTTTCTCCATACAACTTATAATGTATGGTGCAAAGAAAAAAATATTGCTGGAATATGATAGATTTTTTAAGTTCAGTGTTGAAACTCCTTAAAGGAAAGAAAAGGAGACATATTACTTTCCCACTTCTATTTCCTGTCTGTGGCTTTGAGGTAAAAGAGCACTAAGGTTCCTGTGAAGCTATTTAAAGGTTCTCTCTGCCCTTCCACATGCACAACAATCCTAGGGAATTCCTGAGCTGTTTACCTCCCAAATTCATAATCATAACTCTGGGCATGTCTATACAGCTTTCTAATTCAGTTTCAAAATCCACAGCATTTTTTAAATAAAATGACACAGTTGCATTCTTTAAATGCTAGCTATGAAATCATCACTTAAAAAAAAAATGAAAAGAAGCTAGCTAGAGAATATAATAAGTCAAATAAAATTCTCTCCTTTCACAGAGGTGTTTTATTTGATCTGTTGAAGACATGCCTATGACTGTTTCTAAAAGCCCTTAGAAGGAGTCTCCTAAGGCATGCTACGGTTGGTATTTTGTTCCAAGGTTGTCAGGTTATTAAACTGCCCTGCAGGGTATGACTTCCCCCATGAAAACCCCCCAAAATGGGCACAACAGGCCCAGAGAAAAACCGCATTTATAATCCAGTGAATTTTAGTCACACCAAAATAAATAAGCTAACCTGTCCCAACATGTCGCTTCTCTTTTTCTTCCCTGCAAAACTAAATTCCCTTCTTTACAGAATGGTTAGATTTGAAGATCAAGTTAAAATCTACCATATTTCAAGTTAAATTCTGAGGGTTCTGCACAGCTATGGTATGATTTTAAATTCATATTGGCATTCATTTTTCTGTGTTTTCCTATATGTATCCTACATAAGCTTCCTGGATCATAACATTTAGGGAGAAATTAAGAAAGTTTTATATTCTACTGTGAAGTTCCAATAAATTCTCAGGTGATCGGGGTTTGTCTCTTAGTTCAATGCCATACAGCCTCTACATGACGCAAGCACAAGGACAAAAAGGATTTCAAATACAAAACCCTTAGCTCTGTGTCATAAATAAATTTGGGTAAAAGCGCAAGCCTTCCACTGAGTCATCTCGGCAAAGATGTCCCATCTTCTCTGCAAGCAGCAACCTAAAAAAAAAAAAGGAAACAAACACAATCATCTGTCCATGCAGACATACAAACTCACATAATGTTGAAATGAAGTGCAAGGACCTTACTTACCTTTCTTTGGCCAGGAGGACAGACATTCCCACAAGCTTAGCAAACTCTTCTGATGTTAGGGATCCCTTTTCTGAAACCTAACAGAGAAATACAGCAGAAAAAAATTTGATTAATTTAAGTCACCTAGGTACTAACCTTAGGCAGGATGTATACCAGTATATGCAGGAAATAATTTACTGACTTTTCTACTAAAATCCAAAGAATATTCCCCATAATATGCTGAAATAATAAAAAAAAATGGAAAAAAAAAGAAGTAAATCTTAATGCTTAATCCTACAGAAGTTGAAGACCCAAGAAGCGATATACTAGAGGCTTATATATCAAGATAAAGCTCTCTACAATGCAACAAAGGCACTGTACTAAAGCCTACGAACTTATGAACTATTTGATAGTCTGAAAAGGAACATATAACAAATTCTGAGTGTGTATTACATGCTCCAGTAAGGGAATCTATATGTAAGCTTAGTTTAAAATATGTGGTAAAATATCCAGTCTTGGGGTTTTTGTCTTGTTAAAAATGAGAAGTATAATAAATGTGTTATTCAAATTATACACACATAGCTCACCATAGAGGCTATGAAGACAGTACTATTTCAAGTATCCTAATGAGAAATACTGGCAGTTTGGCCAGTAAAATCCATCTAAACTATAGTTGCTTTTCACATTTTTTGAAGAAATTATTTCACAAAATAACTTGTGGTGTTTTATAATGCTGTTTAAGTAGGTGTTACTGAAAGAAAAAGTTCAACTATGTTTAATATTCTGATTAACAAAGTTAGAAAGCTGCTGTCAACACTGACCATCAGTAGAAAAGAAAGAGTCTCACTAATTCTAATTCTCCTTACTTATAAGATGTTAAGAGTGTCAAAAAGTTTCAAAGAGCTCTCAATGTATGGTTTTGGTTAATACTGTTTCATTGTTAACGATAAGCCATTTTTAATTGGGTCTGCAAACGTTACTTTTTATTAAAGTTAAATTCAAAAGGAAATCCTGTTTCTCAAGTTGCTAAGCATTTGGGTCTTGGTGGCAGCTCTAAAGACTGGAGGAAACCAGCTTCACATACTGTCTCCAGGGCTGAGGCCACCATTTCCTCTTCCTTGTGGGACTGAAGCTCGATCACCATGACGCCGCTGTCAAAAACTCGGAGCCTGAAAACCAGAGATGCAAGAATAAAGCAGGAATCATCTAGGATATTCAGCCACTAAGGAGGAGCACATCTTTGTTACTTTCTTTGGATGCCCAGGAATGAAGACAAGATTAACACAAAACGACATTTAAAACCTATCCAACACAAACAACTATGGCATAACTAAAAGTTTCTGAATAAACAGATAATAAAATTATGAACTAGAATCTGCATGCTAAATAAAATGTCTGGCTACCTTTTTTGTAACCTGAGGATAAAGAAAATAAAATTCACAGCTGAATATCTCCAGATACTAACACAAAATGTCCAAGGGAAGAGGGGGCTAGTTATTTTGACCTAATGGGAGGAGCCACATTCTTTTTCCTTCCCCTAAATGGACAAGAGTCTCCCTTTTACCTCTGTTAGAACATGCTCAGCCCTGATAAAGATGAAAGCCAGGATAACAGAAGATGTGAGCGGTGCCAGGTGAATCCTGCTCACAGATAATATAATTTCAAGAGGACAACACTTTGGCTCAGCACTCGGGATGGTAACCTTGGCTGGGCTTTCCCATCCACTCTGTGCAGAACCATGGTTACAGGTGGCAAACTTCCTGCAGAGATTCCTTTACCTGAGAGGTAATTTCAGTGCTTCCAGCATCTTGCATGCATTCACTAAATCTTCTGGTGAGAGCAACTAATGGGGAAAAAAATCCAGTTTACACTGCAAATTAATAAAGTAACGCTATATAATTATAATGTAAAACAGGAGAGGAAATAAAAAAATTACCACTTATCAAGGATTTCAGGTGACTTAATCATTGCAAGGCAAAGCAGATTAACTAAGTTTTCATTAAAGTAGTGCTATCCCCCCCCTAAATATAATGCAAGCCACATATGTAATTTTAAATTTCATAGAAGCCACATTTAAAAAGCAAAAAGAAACAGGTAAAATTTTTAACACATATATTTTATTTACCCAATAGACTGAACTTAGTACCAATTCAACATATAATCTATATAAAAAATTATTAATGAGATATTTAACATTTTCTTATTTTGTACTAAGTCTTCTAAATCTGGTGTGTAATTACACTCATAGCACATCTCGATTTGGATTAACTACATTTCAAGTTCACAGTCATCACATGTAGGGAGGTATTATTGGCTAGTGGCTACCCTTTTGGACAGTGCAACTTTAACAAATCAGCACAGTATAGTGGTGATAAGTACAGCTTTGAGTCAAACAGAATGGCTCCAGAGCCAACCCAGCCTGGGTCCAAATCCCTGTCAAACCACCATCTCTGGGTATGGTCCTTGTCACATTATTTCATCTTTCTTTCTTTCTTTCTTTTTTTTATTTCATCTTTCTAAGCCTCAATTTCATTATCCCCTATGTAAGAACAGTAAAAGTAGCTGTATCACTGAGTTATAGGGAAGATAAGTAAGGTAACATGTGCAGAGTGCCCAGCACATAGTAAGTACTAACTGATGGCAGTTATAATCACTATTCAAATAAAAACCTAGAGCAGAGGCTTAACTCGTGGGACCAGGGTGAGTCATTTGCATGGAGGTGACTGCTAACACCACAAGACTTTGTTTGATTGCTGGGGCACAAAAGAGTACCTGGACAGAACCTTGCAGGCCAAGGATATCTGGATGTGAAGGGACCAACGAGAGCTGAAGAATAGCCACTGCTGATACACAGCCAAAGGGGCAGGGCAGCATTCCCTCTACATTACCTACCAGGTAATCAGTTAACCAAGTTAACTGAAGAGTTAGCTATCACAGAGAAAGGGCTTCCTGAACAACCTTACTCATCACAAGACAGAGACAATTAGAGCTGAAAGGTATCACTCAGTCCAAACCCTTATTTTAAAGGTAAGAAAACTGAGTCCCTAAATAGCACTATTCGTAATAGCCAAGTATGGAATCAACCCAAGAACCCATCTACAGATGAAGGGAAAGAGAGTGTGGCATATACACACAATAGAATATCATTCAGCCATAACACAGAATGAAATCCTGTCATTTGCAGCAACATGGACAAACCTGGAGGATATTATGCTAAGTGAAATAAGCCAGACAGAAAAAGACAAATATCACATGCTCGCACTCATCTGTGGAATCTTAAAAAGTTGATCTCATAAAAGAAGAGAATAGAACACTGGTTACTAGAGGATGGTGAGAGAAGGAGGAAGGGAGGGGATGAAGAGAGCTTGGTCAATGGGTACAAAGTTATAGTTAGGTGGGAAGAATAAGTTCTAGTGTTCTATTACACAGTAGGGAGACCATAGACAATAACAATGCAGTGCATATTTCAAGAGAGCCAGAAGAGAGGATTTTGAATGTTGTCACCACAAAGAAATGATAAGTGTTTAAAGTGCCAGATAAGCTAATTACCCTGATTTAATCATTGTACAATGTATGTATGTATTGAAATATCACATGGTATCCCATAAAAATATACAATTACTCTGTAGAATTACAAATAAAAATAAATTTTTAAAAAGAAAAAATCTGAGTCCCAGAGAGTATAAGTAAGCTACTCAAGGTCACACAAGTCAGGAATAGAATCTACCCTCCTAGATCACAGAGCAATATTCTTTTCATTGCACCACACTGCTTCTCAAAATAGCTTTGATATTCACAACCCTTCCTCAAATTGTATTCATTGTAGGGGAATTTGTATTATATCAAGAAAGTCTATATTTAGTTAAAAGAATATCTAAATATTCTATTCTTACTTCCATTCCTCGAGCTCGGTTTACTAAACAGTACACCTCCGTCAGTGACATTATTCCCCCTCGTTCCTGTTAAAATATGAAAATTTTAAAAGTATTATGTTATAATTAGCACCAGTTAGCATTTCTTAACATAAATTGTAATCAAAGGAAATCAGAAAATTTCTTAAGAAGCTTTGAAAAACTACATTTATACACAGGAGAACCTATTCATATACCACAAAGCACTTCAAATTCAATATTGGGACTTTAATGTCATTATTAGTATTTTAACATTTACTTAACTCAAAAGAGGGTCTCTATACCATGTTTCAAAAAGGACATTTAAATGTTTTAACTTATTCCAGCTAATAAATGAAGAAAGCATAGAATTAAATATCACCATTTTGCTATCCCTACTGAAGTAACAGTTCTAGGTGATGACTGTCAATGGCTGCTAACAGCACACACACACACACACACACAAAGACAATCAGACTTTATACACCTCCTGATGGACATGCACAATGCCCTCTGTGAAATATTCTTGCCAGCAAAAAAAGCCTAATGGACCTTTATTTATAACTACTAGTTTATTCGAAATACATAGAACAGGGAAGCACACTTTATAGGATAAACAATTTGTTTCTCCAATAAATACATTGAGGGGTGGGAGGTAAGAGAGACAGGGGAAGTAGAAACCTGTGGAATTAAAAAAAAAAAAAAAAAACTTGAGAGAAAAGTTGCAATATGCAATAACTGCAATATGTCCTGATTTAAGCAGACCGACTGTAAGAGAAAATGTGAACACTAACTAGATATTTAGAGATGCTAAGGAATTATTTTTAATTTTTTCGATGTGGAATGGGATTATAGTTGTGTTTAAAGGAGTCTTTATCATTATAGTTATATACTGAAATATTTACAGATAAAGTGATGTGATGTCTCAGGTTTGCTTTAAAATAATTTTGAGTGGAAGTCGGTTTACAGATGAAACTTTTGGGCACATGGGGATTCATTATGCTATTCTATTTTGGCATAAACTACTGATTGCCTGAATACTATGAGACTAGAAGATGAATCTGTATCATGGAATTATTAACAGTATTATATAGGAAAGACTGGATATATGGAAATATATCTATACAGAGAAACATATTTCCTTTTGAAAATAAGAAAAGCTTCATATCAAATAGATTTAGAAAGTTACATGTCTAAGATGAAAAGCGAAACAATTTAGAAGATGACAAAGAATCCTAAGTATACTGACAGTCAAAAATAACAGGTCAGTTGACAATAACTACATCATGAAAGGAGTTATGTTCTTGTTAACATTTCTGATGACAGAAAAATTTAACATAATTTTAAAAGAACACTTAGGTTTGGTTTTTACCTCTAAAGGCACCTGCAATATTCCAGCCAGCTGTTTGGCCAGCTGCATGTGGTACTGTGTGCCTGAGCCGTAGGTTTCCCTGGTAACTGGGTTAGCTATTCCCATGCTCAGCAAGTAGGATTTAAACCTGATGGTCTATAACGAGAGGAGAAAATGCACAAAAAGACTATGCAGAATTAGTCTCCCACCCCAATAACTGAAATCCTTCTATCATAAATTCAATTCCACTCAATTATTTCTATATATACACCATACACCCTTTTCTTCTACTGTTTCTATGCTGGGATCTATAAGGGAGCAGATTTCTAGTAATTCCCTGCATAAATCTAATTGCTCTCCTTTCTTCCTTCTATTCAGGTCTCTCATACTCCATTCATTCACAAGTCTGGTGTGAGAGGAGACTTAGATAATAACTATGCTGTATGTAATGCTAACCAAATGATACAACTGAAAACTTAGGAAGGAAAATGGCTGTTACCAGACTGCAGACAAATTTAACAAAACAGACATCAAACTTAAGGATATGTATAAAACAGCCATTCCTTACACATCTCGGTATCTCTGTTTTCTACACTCCAAAAAAAGGCATGGAAATAACCTTTAATCCCAACAAAATTTTTATGGTTGACTTTTTCCTTTAGCACACTGACATGCCCCCTCAAGTCCTAAAAGAAATAAAACACTACATTAAAAAAGCAAACTGGTAAACCACATAAATCTCACTGCATTATATGTGTAATCTAGTTTCTAATGCCTTAAGAAAAGCAACCTATTTACCTCATCTTCTGTGATGTCACCTTGTTTGTCTTTAATTTTATTAGCAATTGATTTTGATAACTCCACCATTTCCTTAGCCTGTCAAATAAAAAGTAAAGACTGAAAAGAAACAGTCCCCAAAGTGTCTACTCACAAAATATATTTTCGAAACAATATCATAATTGGTATGAATTTAATAGATGTAAATGACATATACCTTGATCATTAGCTTGCTGAGGTCTTCAAATGCCTGGAACAAGAAATGAGTTTTTGTTGGAAAGTGTCTAAAGAATTTAAAATGCTTTAAAGCAATGAAGCACCTTCTATTTTTTCCTATGATAAAAATTTATGAAATTTTTTTAAAAATACCTATTAATAAAATATTTATATAAGTAATCAATCTAACTTATTCAAAAATTTCGGTTTAGCTAAGAAGCCATAAATTTTCCAAAACAAGCAAAAAAAAAAAAAAAACTTCAAGTTTTCAAAGAGAAAATTATCATTGATTAAACAAACAAAAGGTGACATAATTAATAGTTCAGAAAATTTTATTTACTGTTATTTCACACAAGTAAGAAAATCTATCATTGGTTTTTCCTAAAATCATTTCCTGATAGGAAATCAAAAATCAAAGGCACTGCAAAGCTTTCCTGGTTGAAAATGGCAATGCACATCTGCAGGAATACTTCTTTAGGCACAATAATTTTGGCTTTACTATAAAGCAGATGTGAATTAACTGAAACAGTAAGCCTCAGGCTCTGAATATTAAATACATTATTATAGCTGTAGCTTCAGATGTAGTGGCTATCACAAAAGGAAAACTTTCAAATACCACCAAAACGAATCTAAATAAAATCCATCAATTGTTTTGTTTCATTTACTACAGCAAGTATCCACTTCAAAGGCCCTTGCAAACTTAATCAGACGAATTTCTAATAAATTATTTCAAGTTACTGAAAATATACTGCCAGTGCAGAGTATCTTGTCTAATTAATGTGCACAGATGTTATTTTTAAAAGCCAAATAAGCAATTTGTCATAAACTGAAAAATTGGTCTACACAGTGTTTTATATATATAATGGTGGCTCTGATCTGCTTATGCCCATCTGCAGGAAAGTATTCTCCACCTGCAAAAGGGTTTTGCCAGAAGAATAGCTTGTTGTGAATTCTTATGGCCCACTCACTGAGGCTAATACTGAAAACAAAGGGGAATGTGCACACACCTAACAGGAATTTCCTCAGATAAACAAAAGGCTTAAACACAGGCTTCTTATCAGCAAGAGCCAGCAGATGCAGGAAACCCTTTGTGAGAAACTCTGGGCACCAGCTCTGAAACTAAGTCAATTCTAACATTTACATGGAGGGCAAATCACATACCAATTTAGGTTTCAAAAATAAAACACACAAACATTTTACACACTTAGATTTTTACTCTGGATATATAAAATATTAATAGATTTCTTTTACCTGTGTAAAGAAGACTAATAAGACAACACTATTAAAATTTTACATGGTAAATAATTTTATTCATTGTATTATATTTTTGCAGAAAAAATGCTAAAATAATGAAGTCCACATAGAATACATAAATTAGCCCTTATTGCTTATATAGTCAATAAAAATACAGTAAATATTTTAGTGCCTTGAAAGAATTGTCTATAAAATATGTTAAGTAATTATAAAACACAAATAAAACCTTCCTTACTTTTATTTCTATTATTATTCTAAAATTTGGAATTAGCCAACTATCAAAAACTGGGTGGAAAAACTACCTACAATAAAAATTAAAGCAAAATAGATGCATATAGCCATTCTATTATTTTATCTGCCAGTTTACAGAACCTTTTATCCCTCCACCACACCCATAGTCAAATTGTCACTACAATTTTGAGAAAAATGGCATCTGTTTTAAAACCCTAAGGTACCTTCTTAAAGTGAGTTATAGCATTATTTCTTAGTGACTTTCAGTCATTATTTTGTGGTTATTAGTTTCAGTGACTATTAATATATTCTTGAATTTTCTGTTTCAGTGCCTTTGCATATCCCATTCCCTCTACCTGGATTCCTCTTATCCCTGCTAGTTATCTGCTAGCACCTGCTCATCTTTCAGGCTTTGACTTCCACGTTCCTGCTACGAACAAGCCTTCCTGATGCCAACAGAAGTTGGAGGCCATGCTGTATGTCCCTGATGCAGCCTGTACTTTCTCCTCACCAGGAAATTCTCCCACGGTAGACAAGGCCTCTTTGCCTGCCTATGTCTGGTGCATCGCCACAGTCTCTGATGTGGCCCACACAGAGTAGAGAGAATGACTTCCTGCTGAATAAATCAATGATCTGTGTGATAGAGCACAATGCTTGGGTAGAATCCTCTGGGCTATAGGACTCCATGAAAATTAGGCAGAAACAGAATAACTTATTTCACAAATTAAGAAAAACATTATTTTGAATATAACACTAAGTTATGATGGCAACAATCAAAAAAAGGAATACAAATAATGCAAAATTAGTTCACTGCTCCATGCCATCTCTGAAAGAGGCAAAACAAAGACGATGATAATAGGAACTGCTGAGAAAGGACAGAAACAGCACTTTCTTGGTGGTGATGCTGCGTACTGTCAGCACCTGCAAACTACCCGCAAACCAGGAAACCTGGGTTCTCATCTGCCTGGTTCCAAATCTAGTCACTTGCTCTAAGACAAATACCTTCCCTGGATAAGAACCCTTCTAATGCTAAAATGATGGAATTTTACAGGAATAGAGGACTCTGAGGAGATGGTGACTGTGGCAGCATAGTTTCTGAATTTCTCAAAATCACAACATAAAAACAGAAAGATTCAGAGGAGATAGTGACTGTGGAATTTACCTAACAAGCTATTATAAAAAAACTAAAGAATTACTTTATAGCATCATTTCATAAAAATTCAAGACTATTTTTATATAAACATGAAAAAAATCAATGATATGGTTAGATGTATTAACTACTTATAGAATTTAATGCATAACTAGTTTTTTTAACCAGAGTTCTTTCCCTATTACTTGAATTTCCTCATATATGATGAGCCTTCAGAAACTTTATAATGTACATGCTTAGGGTTGTCTCCTAGTAGAAGTGGTAGGCTGACTGGTTTCAGCCATTCTTACTGTGTCTGGTGCCCAAATGGTCATCAGCATAAAATTGTGTGGTGTCTGGCCAGGGACATAGGCCACAGAATACCACTTTTCTCTCAACTAGCTTAGTCAAACTTCCAAAATAATGATATAGAGGACTTTGAGCTCATCAAGAATATCCTCCAATCAATTCCATCTAGACTTTAATGTTACATACAACATTCTGATGTTTTCTAACAAAAAACAAATTTGTGTTTTTTATTTGTTTTTAGAAAAAGCTTTTAAAACTTGTTTCAGTTAAACTCTGCCAACCCAAGGTAGACTTGTTAAAGGGAATAAGAGGCTATGTAGCTTCAGTTAAACTATTAATAAATATACTCCAAATTATAGAACAAAATTAGTCACAGATGTACCCAAATGAATAGATGCAAATGGCTGAAAAAGATGACAAACCAGAACTTGTTTAAGAGTTACCTCAGAAATGTTTTTGTCAGTTTCTTTTCTTTTTTCTTCCAGTTTTCTTTCAATACCTACAATTCCTACAGCCCTTATTCTTCCTGGCTGGAAAAAAAGTAGAAAATAAAACATACAAAATAGGAAGGAAACAAAATCTTTTGTAATCCACCCCATTGTGTTTTCAATGGCGGGAAAGGACTCACAAAGAACCAAAGAAAAACAGCACATAATTACATCTAGCTTCCTTTGAAAACATTTGTTTGGTTTTTGCTACATGTAATGATCTTTAAATCATTAAAGAAAAAACAAATATATAATAAATGGCATATTTACTTTGCATTTTAGATGTAAATTAAATTTCCTATTCTTTTTTGTTCTTTGGCAAGGTATTATGTATCACATAATAGGGCCTCAAATTTACAGAAAATTATAGTTAAAAATTCTGCTACTTAACAGTTATTATCCAAGTTACTTTCACAAATTTGAGTGCCTCTATACTTGGTGATTAATTTAGACTAGCTTGGAAAATATCACCTGGCTTTACTGTCTGTTCTCTCAAATGCCACACTAATTATGAAGAACAGAATGCAATGAGTGAAATCTAACTTCTACCACCTTCGAAATTACTCTGGTGAGTAGTCATTTATGTTTACTAAGTGTCTACTGTCTTTAGAACACTAAATTAGGTGCTGTGAAAATAAATTTTTTATCAGAATGCTATTACAGTATTTTGTTTTTGACAAGTTCTATAATCACAATCTTTTTCTTATTGAAGATGTAAGTATAGAGTTGAAAATACAGATTAGCAAACAGTTTAAAAAATACCTGGGGTCCTCTATTTGTTTGTAATGACTGGGAAACTGGCACATTCTCCCATCTTCTCTGTGTCATTTCCTCTGATAAACGCCTGTAAAACTGTCATGCAAATACATCCACTTTAAATGAGTCACTCAGGTTGTGGCATCCTCACACAAATCATTACTTAACATTTCTTTAGTTTAAAGGTCTATTCAGTCATTTGCAACAAGCCAAGAATTCTCAGACATCAAAGGAAATCAGAGGAAGTTCTTTTTTTGGATCAACTTCAGAAAGCACAAAGGAAAAAAAAAGAAAGAATTGACCTTCTATATTCTATAGAAAGTGGACTATTCTCAACAAAGAGATGAGTGACAATGAAATAAACAGACTTACTTTAAACAATCCTGTATATGTGGATTGTTTTCAATCAGCAGTAAAACAAACATAGTACCAGGAAAAACATACCACTATTTTCCATGAAGGAAGGAGAGAATAATTTGTCTAGTTAAAATCTGAAGCCAAAACGTAGGTCCAAAACATGCCCATGCCCACAAAAAATCAAATATGTTTTTCAACTACAGTGAGAATGACTCAGTCAGTCACTCGTATTTGTTTAGTGATCACTGTGTGAGCAACACTAGGTGAGGTACTATAGAAAACAAAACATATATAATTTATTATATTGATGGGGAGAATAAAAACACACTTCTAAGTATATTAAGAATAGATGTATAGCAACTTATTAATCAGAACATATAAAATACTATTAATATATTACACTGCAGAATAAAACTTTAGTGACTAGAATTATATGGAGTTAAGATAAATTGCTTGATTTAATTTCACCAAGCTTTCAGATACTGAGGTAGTTTACACTGCATTTATGCTCTGTCCCTTTAATCTAACTATACCATTGAAAATGTTACTAGTAGCCAAATATTTAATAGCATGATTTAGCATTATTTCCAGCCTCTGCTCCCTCTCTGTGATCACATCCTGCTTTCCAATCCCACTGAAACCTAAACTTCAAATTCTCTATTCTCTGAAAAGTCTTAAGATATAATAAAAATTTTGTTGTAAAAATATGGTGAAACCTGGTATATTATATAATAATGCCTTCCATTGCATTAAGAAATCATAAGAAAAATACACACAGACTCCTTTCTAGCACAATTTTATTCATATAGAAACTTACCTCAATCTGGCCATGTTCTTTGAAGGAGAGTTTGATGTAGGAGTTCCTACTGCTCTGGAATGGGCCAGGTTCTTTGTTGGGAGGAGCTGTGTGAAGATGAACCACTATTTTGGCACTGAAGAAAGAACAAATATAATGCATTTAATTGCCTTAAAAAATCACTAATTCTATTTTCATAACTTTTAATATATCTCAAATCATTCTTAAAAAATTCATGCAGAGGCCGGGCACGGTGGCTCACGCCTGTAATCCTAGCTCTCTGGGAGGCCAAGGTGGGCGGATCATTTGAGCTCAGGAGTTCGAGACCAGCCTGAGCAAGAGCGAGACCCCATCTCTACTATAAATAGAAAGAAATTAATTGGCCAACTAATATATATAGAAAAAATTAGCCAGGCATGGTGGCACATGCCTGTAGTCCCAGCTACTTGGGAGGCTGAGGCAGCAGGATGGCCTGAGCCCAGGAGTTTGAGGTTGCTGTGAGCTAGGCTGACACCACGGCACTCACTCTAGCCTGGGCAATAAAGTGAGACTCTGTCTCAAAAAAAAAAAAAAAAAAAATTCATGCAGAAACAAAGAACACCATGAAAAGCATCCTTTTTTAAAGTTTGTATTAATTCACTATTAATGAAGCTTTCAAAAATATCTCTTAAGCTATGAACCAAAAAGTTTCAAGTTACTAACTCTATAGATTAAATTAAAATGTGGTGTAGACAATATGTTCAAAATAAATGCAAAATTCTGAGTAGTTTATGATGAGGGTTTTCCATCTATAATCACTCCCAAAGGTTATAAGGGGGCATATATTACTGCCAAAGCATACTACCTTACTCAATTTGAAAACAAATATGAAAACTTATCTGTAAAACTGGCCAGCTGATATTTTATTAAAACTCCATCCAAAACTAACATTCTACAGTGTCATTTGTTGGAAAATGCCACTCAATCAACAGTATGATGTAGAAAGATACCCAATAACAAAAACAATTCTCAAACACTGCTGCTCTGGGAACATAAACTACCATTATCTTTATAACTATGATTATCTTCTAAGCTATTAAAAATATCACTATATTTGTTCAGCTTTGTAAGTCTGTTTTCCTCTTTTTATCCAACCTGCTCAATAAGCACTCTTCTATAAAGATTAGGGAAACTAAAAACTCATAGTCAAAATATCCTAGACACCCATCTTAGAGAGCTTTTTCTCTATGATCACATTATAGGCACATACCTGTTACTCAATTTTTCTTTTCTTTATGCCCATATGGTTGCCTAAATACCATTATAAAACTGAAAAATCTGGTGTTGGGCCTCCTCTACGTAACGAATTCTCTAGTTAACGAACTGGGGCCAGCCTTGTGAGCACTCTTCATCTATTCCCTTATGTGAACATCTTTAAGTGAAATAAAGGTTTATTTCAGACGGTCCTATAACTCTGCTTGTGTTATAGGACCGTCTGAAATAAACCTTCAAGTAGAGCAACAAAACTATGACAATTATGATAGGGTGGCTAAACATAAGCATGTCACAATCTTTGAAATTAAAAAACCTCAACCCTATTATCAGATTCTGTCAAAGGACACCCAATGAAAAGCTAAAAGACTATGATACAAATAAAGTTTAAAAATTTGAAAGTAAGCATAAAAAAAATTCATGCCACATTTTTCATACATTTTTTATTGAGTCATTCAGTCGCTGTATTTCATCAAATTTAAAGTCTATGAAATGAAAGATGTTGAGTTCAGAGACATTAAAAGGTCAAAATATATACATTTTTAAATCAATACAATAGGATAACTCTTTGAGGGGCCAGGAACTAAAGAGAATATTTGAGAAAAGTTAACTTGGCATATTACTGAATTCCTCCTCACTGGAAATGTTTAAAAAAATAAGACCACTAATGTGAAGGCAAATATTTTAAATATTTTTGTTATAGAGTTTAGATTTCCTTGGAACACAACAAAGAAGAATTCAAATGATCTGGAATAACCTTAAAGTTTACTTTCTAGAACTTGATAAGTGGGATAAAATGACAAGGGGGAAAATACACATTATAGGAACAATCCACTCTTAAAAATCTATGGCTTATTAATCTATCCAAAATGTATTAGTTTCTCTTATGTCAAATAAGCAATATTTTATGGTAGCTATAACATTATGATTAAGGCATACATTGCATGTCCAGTGAAGTTCAACATTGCTAAACCTAAAGATGAGCCTACATAAGAACAAAAAATTCCATGCTAAAAATATTTGCTCATAAGTCTCCTCAATTATATGTACTTAAAATATAATGCCAAGTTTTTGGTACATTTGAGTAAACAGGAACATCTGAACTTATGCCTTTATACCAGAATGGCCACATCTCCTGGTTTGCCTAAGACAGTCCCATTTATGCTCATTATCCTATTCTAATTATTCATTGTACACCTTATTATTCTTACAAATGTCCCATTATACACAATAACTATTATGATATACTATTTAATCCTGATATCTGAACAAGTTGAACTTGGGAAACAAACTTAATGACTAGCTAGAAACAGAAGTAAAGCCAGTTATTTTTCTCAGATGGGTTATTTCTGATTTTAAGTATGAAATGACAGGTATACAGGCATGTGAAAGCAAAGTGTCTGTGGAAATATATACAATGATAGCTGGACCACAATTCTTTATTATGTCCCATGTACAATAATACAAGGATATTATAGCAAACCTTTGTACTTTATTCCTGCTTTTAAGAATGACTTTATACACCAGTAAGTTTGAGGTAGGACCACACCTTAGGGACCTCCTGACCAAAATAGCAGGACAGGAAATATCTTTGTGAATAAAGACTATACTATATAGACCTCACCTCTTCCCAATTCCAGCTGCCTGTTCTTCAATGAACACAATTTGGGAAAGAGGAATGGCCATGCAGCACTCCTAGGAGGAAATGAATAGAAAACAAGATCCATAACACTTGTCGGAAATCCTTATTTTATAGCTTTAGAGTGCCATATATCTTAATAATGAAAATAATGAAAAATGATATTATTTTATTCCTTTAATGAACTTAAGGAAAGATTAAGTATAAACAATATGGTGGTGGTATTTTGCTGCATAGAAGAACATAAGAGGTTTAAAAGCAGCTATAACTACCTTTGTTTTTATAATAGGTGCATTTTCTAAGAGAAATATTTGTATGAAAACTTTTTACATGTAATATTTTCTTATATGGAAAGCAAAAATTAAACCATCAAAACAATTTTAAGGAGTATATTATGTAGGTCATTTTTCATCTTCCTTATAATTTTCTATTCTTTATCAATGAACACAAAATTAGTTTTGAACAGAAAATATTGAAGTAGTTTCCCTTTATTAGTACATTTAATTTTAAAAACTATTATACATGAACAGCATGTAATAGGTCTAAGGATTTCTCCAGATTTGTCTCTTTATATGATAATCAAAAAATTATACTAAGATTAATCAATATATAGTTTAAGTTTAATAACCAACACACCCACCCCATCCTTCCCCAAAAGATTTCTTTCCTGAATGCACATTACTTTTAAAAGAATTACACAACATTAACAGGAATGCATTATCAACAGTGGCAATATCAGACTTAGGGGACAAAAATTAGTTCCTGGGGAGCAAAAAGGTCAGATATTGCAATGGTTAACATACTTTTGAGGGCCACAGTACAGTATATATTAATAGTTTATATGTGGTATTAAAATTTCATGAAAGGGGAGCAATTAGGAAAATGAAAACATAGATGAAATAGCAATCTAACCTGTAACACTGAGATTAATGTACATACACTTTCAAGTTGAAGCTCTTCAGAATAAAGATACCAGCTCTATATACATAAAACTTTCTCTTCCTAAAGAAATGGGGGAGGGGAGCTTCTCCTCTTGCTAACTTAGAAGTAGTAATACCTAGCAATATCTCAATATCTAGGTAAAAGTATGCATTTCATGGCAGACCTATCCTCCTGATTCTCAACAACATGGAAGAATGAGTAGTTTTAAGGACACAGGATCCCTTTTTAAAAACCTCTCACAACTAATGAGAGAATTATTCCCATTACACATGTGACATTCAGGTATAGAGTAGGATTTGACTGGTATTTGCAAAACAAGTCTCCATGATTCCCCATCCAGTAACTACACAGACTTTTCTGGAGCTGAATAAGGGACAACACACTAACTCCTGTCTCTGTACTCCATTCAGAGAAATCATATGGGACACACTTTCTGATATTCTGAAAAGGAAAATTTATTACATCCATTTACATCTGTTTTGTCAGAAAAGAAAAAAGAAAGAAAAACTTCAGTGATTTAAAACCTACATCAGAGGCACAGTGGCCCACACCTATAGTCCCAGCTACTCAGGAGGCTCAGGCAGGAGGATCACTTGAGCCCAGGAGTTCAAGGATATATCGTGCTATGATTGTATCTATGAATAGCCACTGCACTCCAGCCAGGGCAACACAGTGAGACTCTGTCTGTATAAACAAACAAACCTACAACAAATGCAAAACACTGTATCTTACATGATTTTTATGATCTCTCCAAATCAGTCGATGTGTACTAAGAAGGAGTGTCCCAGCATCAAATTTTATCTAAAAAGACAAGATCATCACAAAATATTAATAACACGTCACTCAAAGTGTTCCAGATTTTTATCCTCATGAATTTTACAATACTAAGCCACTCATCTAAAAGTAAACATTTTACTTTTAGAACAGGCTTATCACAAATCAAAGAGAAGCAATGTTATATACTTCATAAGCTATATATATATATATACACACATATATATATATAGTCTTGATAGAATTAGGAAAAAAGTGCAAATAACCAAGATGCATAACAATAGTGGTAAAATAAAGTATGATAAATCCATACTATGCAATCCATGCCGAGGTTGGAAATAATGAAGAAGTAGAACTGTATAGACTATCACAGAAGTCTAAGACATCAAGTTAGCAGGAAAAAAGAACTATTTAGAGCAATCATATATGTTGTGTGTGTGTATATATGTGCATACACACATGAATAGTAGAAAAAGGTCTAAAAGGAATACACACTTACCTGTTAACAATCTCTATCTCAGAGAAAGTGTGAGGGAATGGGTGGAAGGGAAGCAAAGAGCCCATTTTTAACTCTACACTTCACTAGAGCATGAATTCATGAACAACACTCATATCACTTTTTTTATAAGAAGAAAATCCAGAAATAGACACAAACACATACAAAAATAAATATGGATAGAGACTCAATCAGTGGCAATGGGACAACCGGGTTGCCAGGTAGGAAAAAAAGCCATAAAGTTGGATTTGTGCCTGATACATTGTACCAAAATGAATCTAGATGAATCATATATTTGAGTTAAAACAAAAAGAAAAAGGAAAAAATTATAAAAGCACTAGAAAAAATCATGAGAGAAGTTTTTAAATGATCTCGAAATGGAGAAGGCCTTTCTAAAAAGGTATTACACCCATTAGCATTATTGGAAAACACTGATAAATTCAACTCCACCCACCATATACAAATTTTTCATGGCAAAACCCACCAAGGGCAAAGACAAAAGACAGATGGCAGACTGGAAAAAATAAATGCAACTTGCATCAGCAAAGAAGGGCTTATTTCCTTAATATATAAAACACTCTTACGAATCAATGAGAAAATAGCCTATAATCCACTAGAGAAATGGACAAAGACTATGCACAGAAAGTTCACAGAAAAGGAACTACAATTAATTCAAACACATTAATAGATGCCGACCTCCCTGACAGTAAGAGAAAACCAATTAAGAGAACATTAAGATACCCCTTTTCATCCACGAGATTGGCAGAGGTCCAAAAGTTTGATAACATTGTGCTGGTGAGGTTGGGAAAACAGGCATTCTTATCCATTGCTGGAGGGACAAATTCTGTAGAGGGCTATTTGTTAATATCTATCAAAATTACAAATACACACATCCTTTGAACCAAGGGTACTTGGCACTTCCAGGAATTTATCCCAAAGATAAATTCACACATGCAAGATGATATAGTACTGGGTTATTTGTTGCTGTTTGTAAAAGCAAAAGACAGGAACCAATTCAAATGTCCATCAACAGGGAAATGTACACCCACACAAATGGATTACTGGGCAGTCATTAAAAAGAATATGGAGAGTTTTTATGTATTTATATTGTATTTGATAAACTCTAAGATACCAGTGATTTCCTGATTTCAAAATTGTTAAAATGTGGGGGGAAAAAAGTACACTTAGAATTGATGAAATATGGTATATTCTCCAGATACATTATTAGGTGAAAAAAGCAGGTTTAGAACAGTAATGCAGAGTATATTATAAATTTATATTTTAAAAAGGAAAACACAATATATTTCACACAGATACCTACATAGGACACAGATACATAGCTCTCTCACTAGTGGCCTCTGAGGGAGAACTGGACGATGAAGAGGCAAGCATGGGAAGATTTCATACTCCATTATGGACTGCATGTTGGTGTCCCCCCTAAATTCTTACGCTGAAGCCCGGACCTCCAATGTGATGGCATTTGGAGATGGGGCTTTTGGGAGGTGATCAGGTTTAGACTAGGTAGTGAGGTGAAATATATCAGAAGCTTCTATGAACTCTAATTACTAGAGAGTAGAATTTGCAGTAAGTAGCACTTGCTTGTATCCTTCCCAGGAATACTCAGTTATTTTAAAAGTTACAAGGCTGGTCTCATTTGCAACACAAACTCTAAGGAAAGCATTTGAGTGAGGGTCCAGTTTATTAAAAATAATAATGAAATTCTTTTGAGTTTAAAATAATGTGGTTAAAAATGTTTGCCAAGTAGATAACCAACTGGAATATTATTATATCATTCTTAAGTAAAAATAATTATAAATTATGTGTGCAGTTGACAATACAAGAGACTCATGATATTAATATACAGCAGGAAAAATCCAAGTTTCAAAACAGTATATATAGCATGATTAAACACAGCAAATATGTTAAAAGTAATTGTTTAGGGGGAGTAGGATTACTGATTATTTCAAGTTTCTTCTTTTTGCTTATCCATATTTAACAATTTTATTATCTGTCTAATAAAATAAGAAATTTGTCGCAAGCATATGTAAATTCATGGAACTGTGAAATGTATATATTATTTTTTGTTAAAGCAAGCACACACAGGAACATGTCAAAAAAGTCCTTGTTTAATAAATAACCAACATACTTTTAGGCATATTTTTAAAAATTGTTTTCTAAGAATAAGGTGTGACTATATTATTGCTTTAATATTATTAAGTATTAAATAATGATATGGTTTATCAACTTTAAGGATATGAGGCCTGCAGAACCATTTAGTCTAATTACACTTTGTGAAAAGATTGTTCTACCAAGATACTTCAACACGAGAGAAGAGACCCTATGAGTTCCACATTTTCCTCTGAATCAGAAACAAAACGTAAGTACTCATAGCACTTAATACAGTCTGGCTTCAAATGTTTTGGTTAATCTCATTTATGCAAAACCAAATAACTGAGTTTAAGATATTTTTTAAATTTCTTTTTTGCCAGTGAGTAAACTTCCCCTTTCCAAAAGTAAATACTTCATTAACTTGATCAAGAGTACATGATGCTGCATTAGAACATGATAGTTCCAATTAAGAAACTCTGCATTTTCTTTTATTAAAATCCAAGCATATAGATGTTAATTTAAAGCTCAGGCCAGAATATGTTCCATAGCTACATCAATTAACAATGTGCAAAGGTAAAATGTTGCTGCTCTAAGTGAAGAAATTGTGTAATAGTTCCCTTCAGGGATTTCAATGGATTATGATCTAAAGCTGATAGACAAGTTTAGGCTGGTTTGCTTCTACTACTCAGAGCTAGAATAATTTTAATTACTTAAAACTTGATCTAAGGGACTCACTGAAAAGCTCTCGCCTTGTCTTTTTTATTTACATTTTTTTCTGTTATAAAAGTAATACATGTTCATTGTTGAAAATCTGGAAAATATTTAAAGTCTGAAAAAGAAAATGAAATCACTCATAATCACAGCAGCAAGAGTGTGTGTGTTTCTATATACACACATACATAAATGCACAGTCTTTAAACAAAAAATATTTATAGTTTTATAACTATAAACATAGTTATAAAATGTAGTTAGCAGCCTATCTTTAGCAATTCCTCATGCTAATTAGGGCATGCCATAATTTATTAATAATTAACCAATTTCTATGGTGGACATTCATATTGCTTCCAATTTTCCCCTATGTATAATAATATTAGACATAATATATAAGAATGTTGAGATGAGCATTCTCATATGTAATATCTTTATGCATCTCTGATTATTTTCCAAGGGTAAATTCCTAAAAGTGAACTAGTTAGCTGGAAGAGAATAAGCATTTTCTACACTTTCTGGTATATGCTGCCAACTCCACACTTTACACATTACTAACCTACTTACATTATTTTTTAAGTTAGCTGAAGCTATGGAAGCATCTGTGAATTCAAACAAATGACCTGTCTACCTTACTTAAGAAAACAACACATCCCATCATAATGGGGGCATGAAAACTGTGCCTGTATAAACAAGCAAGCGTCCATTTATTCATGAGAGGCACTTGGGCACTGGGAAGAGCACACTCGATTGGATCTAGTTTGGAATTCTAGCTCCACCTATTACTACAGTGTTTTCCTGAAAATAAGACCTACCCATAAAATAAGCCCTAGCAGGATTTCTAAGCATTTGCGCAATAGAAGTCCTACCCCGAAAAATAAGACCTAGTGATGGGCGTGGCTATGCAGTGTATCTGCACAACCCATGCATTTCCTCTCGGAGTGGTAAAGAAGAGGAGCAGCCCTTCTCATCTGCCTCATGAGAGCTCTATTGCTCGACATGAGAGATTGGGGCCAATGGTTCTAAAGGAAATAGAGTTGCAAGACATTCAGAATGGAATTTGGGGTTTGGGGAGTTATGATGATGTTCCAGAAGAAGACGACTTAACTATATTTGAATAAATGTACATTGTTGTACTGTACTTAAAAAGCATAACACATCTCCTGAAAATAAGCCCTAGAGTGTCTTCTTGAGGAAAAATAAATATAAGACCCTGTCTTATTTTCGGGGAAACACGGTAGTTGTGCAACCTTGGACAGCTCACAGCTTTCTTAATGTTCAACGGTGGGTCTCAGTTTCCTTATCCTCGAGAGGATTAGCTATATTTAACATCTCATCAAGAGTGGTACTGGTGACCACTATATTTTGAAGTGCTGAGCACCAGCAACAAAGCATGGGCTTTGGGAGTCTGAGCAATATTCAAATACTATTTCTCTCTGTGTATCTTGGGCAAGTCACTGCATCTCTGAGTATTATTTTCTCATTCAGTAAAAAACCTCACATTTCTGCTGAGAGGATTAAATGAAATCATATATACAGCTTCTGGCACACAGTGGGTACTTTAATTATTCAGGTTTTTTTCAGATGTGTCTCACATCCACAACAAGCCAGAAGATACAAAGATGTGTCTCACATCCACAACGAGCCAGAAGACACAAAGGTACACTCTCCAGGAGCATCCAACTGGTCTAGAAGACAGCCCTGTGCACGTTTGCCTGGGGAACCTGTGGAGGCTGCTATGAAGGCCAAGCAGCCTGGACTGCAGTCCCCAGATCACAGGTGCCAGTGAGGGATTCTGAATGGGAAACTAACTTGATCAGATCTGCAGGCTGATGTGCAGCCTCCTAGCGTCTCCAGTACCACATGAACTCTGGAAGCCACCTAGCAAGATGGAGGAAAGCAGGACATAGCACCTTACCCCCGAAATCAGTCTGGCCTAACTCAGTTCAGGAACCAAGTAGCTACAGATAGTTCAGCAGGTGACTGAGTAGGTCCTGCCCTGGGCACAGTGGTAAGGAGGCACCTCTTAGAGCTCCACTCCAATTTCAAGTTTTTAGGAGACTTAAGAATTTTTAACTAGATCAAAGGGGCTAATTTTTTCCCATGATTTTTTTGTTAAAAAAATCTGACATCTATATACTTGGTCTGCTAAAACAAGCAGCAAAAGTTTTAAAGGAAAAATTAGAATTCCTTGGTTCAACAATGCTTTTTTTATACAGAGAGAGTACTAATGGTTGTGATTTTACATTGTTTTAAATATATCATAGCTGGCTCCATAGCTTAAGGGTTAGAGCACTGATCTATGTATATATATCATAGCTATGCTGTCTGCCAGCAAAGGTGTTCCTAATCTGTATGTTGGAGTTCCATGGAACCATAGAGTGCCATGCTCTGCAAAAGCATGACTTCCAGGGAGCAGCACTGGTGGAATCTTTGAGGACAGATCTGTCATTGTTGACATTTAGTTCCTCTTAAAGTAAGGGCAAAATCAAACCAGCTGAGGGAGAGGAGGTCAACTAAACTTCCCATTTGAAACAGTTCCAAAGATATAAACTCGGTAAGAAAGAAAAAAAATTAGCTTGTCACTCCAATCAAAAGATGCAAGACCCACCGTGCGCAACAGACAGATATCCCGGCTCTACAAAAAAACATTAAAAAATTAGCTGGGCGTGGTGGCACATGCCTGTAGTCCCAGCTACTTGGGAGGCTGAGGCCGGAGGATCACTTGAGCCCAGGAGTTTGAGGTTGCAGTGAGCTATGATGACACCACTGTACTCCACCCTGGACAGCAGAGTAAGACTTTGTCTAGAGAGAAAAAAAAGCAAGACCCAATTTGACATCAAGGTAATAAACGTGCTAAGGCAGTAAATGAAGTAAGTCCAAAAAAATTATTTAAGGAAACACCTTGACTCAATAATAGAAGCAACACAGTCCATGAGCAATGCCCCCAGAGAGTCAGGGGACCCAATCCAACGCCACCTGTGCCTCTGGGTAAGCTGTAAGCACAGACCAGGAAATGTATACAGAGCCAAGTTCCTTAACAAAACGGCAAGGAAGCAGAGGTAACAAGTAAAAACTAATGGAAACTAAAAATGCTTGTAGGTAAATGAGTTTTAAATTGTTTCTAATTCCAGTTTACACATTTCAATCCAAGATGGGATATTTTGTACTTTCACCAAGTATCCACAAAACGTTTACATTTCATATTTCTCTTCTCAACTTGCAAACCCATCTCCTAAGATTTGTGCTTGCCTTACAAGGCGTGGCCTAGTGTAATACATCACTTTACAAAACGTGCTCAAAACTCCTTTTTAAAGAAATTACCAAAAATAAGGAAACAACCAAAAAACCCCCAGAGCATAAGGCAAGGACATTCCAATGAGGAAGACACAGCAACCCCTCTCGGAAATCCTTTCAAAGCCATCTCATCTGTTGGCCCAGAGCAGCCAGACTAATCCCTCCGACTCCCACGAGGTCGGACCAAAGCCACCGCAGGGTCAGGGAACGCAGAACCGCAGCTCGATCCCAGCAAAAAGGCGGAACTGGGCTGTCCCAGTGATTGCGCCTGAGACTCAGTGTCCCTAGAGGTTCAGAAACCACGCCAAAGAACTCAGCTGTGCTTATCGCCACCCCGCCGCCTGCAGACGGACAGCAAGCCTTCGCCCAGGCGCACCCCGGCTGTGTCCCCCTCACAATTTCGGGGGGCGGACGGAAGTGGCCCCAATCCGCGCCCGCTGGGAACCGCTCCAAAGTTGGGCACGTCGCGGTTGCCTCAGCGGGCGCGGACGGCGCGGGGGAGACGCCCGGGCGCCCCAGGCCACTGGCGGCCGGCCGGCGGGGAGGGGACGGAGCGCGGCGCCCGGCACACAGAGGCCGGCCCGGGCGGGGACGGCCCAGAGCGAGGCCGGGGGCCAGGCCGGGCCGGGCCGGGACGCGCGCCCACCCGAGCCCCTTCCGCTTCCGCCGGCCCCTCGGGAGGGCCGGCCGGGGGGCGGGGCGCGCCCTACCTTCTCCTCGCCGTCGTAGATGCGCACCCCGCGCTGCTGGATCACCAGGGTCTCGTTGATTTCCAGGAGGCCGCTGGTCCACACGAAGCGGTCCATGGCCGCCGCCAGGCCGGCCTCCGCCGCTCGCCCGCTCCCTCGCGCCGGCGTTCCCGGGCCGCGAGCCGCGCGCCGGGCAGCCTGCGGCGCCCCCTGGCGGCGGGCGGGGCGGAGGCCGGCCGGGAGGGAGGGAGGGAGGGAGGGAGGGAGGGCGCGGGGAGCGGGGAGCGCTCGCGAGGGCGCGGCGCCAAGGTGAGCCCAGGTGGAGGCGTCCACGGAGCGCCCCCGGGCACGTTTGGAACCCTTGGTTGGCAGGCGGTGCACCCCATCCTATACCCAGAGTTTAGAGGGGACATGGAGGGAACCCACACCACAGCTGCTTGGACTTCCTTATTGTGCGTAACGCCTGCACATTTGTGGCAGTGTTCTTGTCACTGCCCAGCATGTGGCCATGCTCATGAAAGGCAATAACTTGTATGATAATAACCTTTTCTCAAATGAATATTTATAGCACTAGTTGTTTTTATAGAACTATAGGCAGTATGTTAAGTAGTACATTGTGCTACTCTTTTCCTCCCTTAAGATTATTTTTATTTAGCCTGGCGCGGTGGCACGTGCCTCTAATCCCAGCTACTCCGGAGGCTGAGACTGGAGGATGGCTTGAGCCCAGGAGTTGGGGAGCCAGCCTAGGCGACATAAAGACTCTCCCGTCACCTCCACCCGGTCTCCAAAAAATATATTATTTAAACATTTATAATGTTAATATAGACTTCATGAATTTACTTTAGAAAATGTTTCAATATGTCAATCTTCCATAGTTTAGCTGTTTGTTGGTCCGCCCAAACCTGGCCATGGCCACTGCTCACACCAGTTACGCCACCACCACTAGCTTCCATTTTATTTATATATTTTGCCTTATAAATTCACCACTTGTATTTGTCCTTCTACAACTAACATACATTTTTCTTTTTAAGTTTATTGTCTTAGCGGGTTTTCCCAAAATAGAATTACTGTTTTAAAGGGTAGAAACACATTTCAGAAAGGCAACCAGAGATATTGGTGACTGACTTAACCAGGATGCAGGGTCACCAGCAAATTGGTCTTTTTCCAGGCCAGGTAACCCTGGCTAAATAGTCATTATCATTTTTGTTAATTTTTGCTGGTTGACAGTTATTTTAATTTTGTTTCTTTTTTTTTTTCTCACTGCTAAGGATATCTCTCTATAACTTTTAATCAAAAGAAAATCATTATTCTAAAGAATGGCTGACAATGTATGAAAGTTGGACAGCCTCTATTTAAGAGCATAGGAATATTAATTTAGACCAAATTAACACGGGTCATAAGAAGAGGTCCAGGAAAGGACACCAAGATGTAGCACCACTGAGGCAGCAAGACAACCAGGAGGGTGTGATGTCCTGGAAGGCAAGCGACAACAAGAAACTGTGTCAGGGAGGAGAAAAGGAAATTATCTCTTGATATGTCAAGTGCTATCAGGAGCAAGAATTGATTGCTGCTTTTAACCACGTGGAGTTATTGGTGACCTTAACAACAGTGGACCCTGTGGAATTCAGGAAAAGAAGATGTTATTGGAGTGGTTCCAAAAGAGAAAAAGAGAAGACGAATTATAGGTGAGGAGTATAGACAACTCTTTGAGTAGTTTTGCTGCAAAGAAGAACAAAGAATTGGTTGGTAATAGGAAGGAGAAGTGGGGCAGAGAGGAAGTTTGATTTGTTTGTTTTTAAGGTGGAAGAAATAACAGTATGTTTGAGTGCTGATGGCAATGGTTGAGGGCAGAAAATTGATGTATGAGAGAATGGAGACTTGTCCTTGAATAAGGGAGAGGGAACGCACACTAGAGCATCAGAAATGTTTCTTAATGGTGGAGAAGGGAGGAGTAGGTGAGTGGAGGTGTGCAGAGGTGGGTAGATATTGTGCTGGAAATCTGCGAAGATTCTGGGCTGTTTCAGTTGCTCAGAGGAGCAAGCAGGGCTGAGAGGAGGTATGGATGCAGTAGGGGAGGTAGGATTGCCTGGCCCACTTGAGGTTCCCTGACATGCATGTAAAGTGAAACCGGGGTGGGGTTTCTCCAGCCCACTCAGCAGCAGGCAGTAGGGAAGAGGCAGATTTAATCAGGCATCACTAGGCATTGCCAAGGGATGGATTGAGAGCAGGGAGAGGGAAGTGTGCAAGCAAGGCTGCACACTGCTAGACTCTTCCTTTCTGAGAGACCCGTTCTTTCTGCCTGGCACCTGGAAGAGTTTCGCCTCATCCTGGAGGTTCAGAAATTTCACCAGGTGCAAGAGGTGCGTATCCTTTTTTGACGTTCTGCCTGCGAGTTGGTGAAGCTTTTAGTTTGAAGATTCAAGGTTTTTTTCTCTTCAGAAAAGGGTTCCTCTATTATTTATTTGATTATTACTTCTGGTCTCTTTTTTGCCCCTTGAGACCTTATTATTTGAGGATTAATAAGCCCAGCAGAGCTGTCTGTCTCCCATGCCCTTACCTTTTCCCTCATGATGCTCATTTCTGTATATTTTTAGACTGAATTTTGTTTTCTTTTAGGAGCGACCATTCACTTTTCCAATTCTTCTGTTTGGATTTTTAAATTGGGAAAATGTTTTTGAATGTTCTAATTGCATCTGCTTGGGAATTCTCATTACATTTGTTTGTTTGTTTTTGAGACAATGTCTCACTCTGTTGCCCTGGCTAGAGTGCTGTGGTGTCAGCCTAGCTCACAGCAACCTCAGACTCCTGGGCTCAAGCGATCCTCCTGCCTCAGCCTCCCGAGTAGCTGGGACTACAGGCATGCACCACCATGCCTGGCTAATTTTTCCTATATATTTTTCGTTGGCCAATTAATTTTTTTGTATTTTTAGTAGAGATGGGGTCTCGCTCAGGCTGGTTTCAAACTCCTGACCTCGAGCAATCCGCCCGCCTCGGCCTCTCAGAGTGCTAGGATTATAGGCGTGAGCCACCGTGCCTGGCCTCTCATTACATTTTTAATATCATTTTCTTCTATTACATTCCTGAGCTCTGCCCTCCATAGTATCCCCCTATTCTGGTTCATCTTGGTCCTTCCCCTTGGAGATACTATTTCCGTAAGCAGCTTAAGATCACTTTTGCCTTTAGGTATCAGTGTATGTGAGATCCACCAACACCTGTGCAGGTCAGCCTATCAGGGGCTTACATGGCAAGGACTGGCAGGTGTTTTTGTTTAGGGGACCAGAGGTGATTGGGTCAGTAAGTTGAAAACCTCTCTTCGGAGTCATGTCAAGAGAGGCCTCTAAGTCTCAGCCTACTCACCTATTCAACGAATATTCAAGAAATGTTTACTGAGCACTTACTATATGTCCAGCACTGTTGTGGGTATTTCAACTCTTCTCCAATGCTGCTGGCAAGAGAAACAGCTGGTTTCTCCCAAATGGGCAGAGCTGGGACTCTAGGATAAGGCAAGTGAGGCACTCCTTCTAGGTGCAAAATTTAAGGGGCCATCAAAAAACTCAGTCAAGAGAAATGATATTTTAAATCATTTAAAAATCAAAATCAATGCAAAAAATCCATGATACACAAAATATCCACTTTAAACAAAGGCCAGGATCAGGGTAAGCAGAGTGCCTCACTCACCTCTCCTCATCCCAGTCTTTCAGGTCCAAAGCTGCCTGCCCACATGGGCAGAGGGCAGATGGCAGGCTCATTCTCTGCTCCCAGGCTCCACATCCACTGTAGTCACGAAGTCAGTGGTCTGTTGCCAGGCTCTCTAAGAAAAGCAAGGCTCTTTCTAATGAATATAAGCCATCTCTTCCCCACTGAATTGAATTGCCCTGTTCTAAAATTCTGTGTGGTGTCTGTTGGTCTATTTTTAAACTGTCTGGTCTGTATTTCATATTTTTCAATTTAAAGCATGACTTTATGCCCATATAACTAGAAGTTCTTTGAAAACATTTTATTAGTTGTGATATGCCACCACTGTATATCACAATACTGTCATTTCTTGATTTTTGAGCATTAGATTGTTTATAACTTTTTAGCCTTTTTCCCCCCTGTTGAAAGTAGCATGTGACTAAGTGTGCTACTCAGATGTGGAAATGTGCATTTTTGCCTGGGCTTTGCAATCATCAGAATGCTAGGCAGTGGGGACATGAAAACGAGGTTATGTTTTTTGCCCCTGAGGAGCAGACAGTCTGTAGTACACAAATAAGAAGACTGACATATGACAGCTTGTGGGAGAGACAACTGTATAAGAATTTCCTATTTCCAGGCTGGAGCCAGGAGAAATGTCACATGTCTAAGATATGCAAAGAAATGAGAACGGAGGCTGGAGCATTGGTCTGGTGATCCATCCAAAGAGGAGAACAAGGCATGTGTATTCTCAGAGTACTCCAGAGAAACAAAACCAACAGGATTTATTTGGCTTTATTTATTTTTTTTTTTGAGACAGAGTCTCACTTTATTGCTCAGGCTAGAGTGAGTGCCGTGGCGTCAGCCTAGCTCACAGCAACTTCAAACTCCTGGGCTCAAGCAATCCTGCTGCCTCAGCCTCCCAAACAACTGGGACTACAGGCATGCGCCACCATGCCCGGCTAATTTTTTTTTTTCTATATATATATATTAGTTGGCCAATTAATTTCTTTCCATTTATAGTAGAGATGGGGTCTCGCTCTTGCTCAGGCTGGTCTCGAATTCCTGAGCTCAAATGATCCGCCCACCTCGGCCTCCCAGAGAGCTAGGATTACAGGCGTGAGCCACCGTGCCGGCCCTTATTTGGTTTTATAAACAGTTATCTTTTAAAGAGCAAAAGATTTTCATTTTGATGAAGTCCAGTGTATTTTGTCCTTTAGGGTTCATGTTTTTTGTCTCCTGTTTAAGAAATTTTTGCCTAACACAAAGTCACCAAGATTTTGTCCTATGTTTTTACTTGGATGTTTCATAGTTTGGGTTCTTACATTTAGGTCTATGCTTTATTTTGAGGTTGTTGGGTTTTCTCTTTTTGTTTTTTCAACCGTTTACCCTGACAGAGGTTTTTTGTTTTTGTACAAGGGTTGAAGTTAATACTTTGTAAGTAGATATCCAATTGTCCCAGTACCATTTGTTGGAAAGATTATCTTTCTCCTCTGTGGAATTGTCTTAGAGACTGTAAAAATCAATTGGCCAGATAGGCTTGATTACATTTTTGGAAACTTTGTTGTATTTCACTGATTTTACTTTACACCAGTAGCAAATTGTCTTCATTGCCATGGCTTTACAAGTCTTGAAATCAGGTAGTGTTAGTCCTCCAACTTTGTTCTGTTTCAAAATTGTTTTACCTACTCTAGATCTTTTGTATTTCCATTCAAGTTTTAGAACTTTTCAATTTCTATAGAAAAGCCTTCTAGGATTTTGATAGAGATGGGATTGAATATATTACCTTGGAGAAAATGGACACCTTAACAATATAGGGTCTTCTTTTTTTTTTTTTTTTTTTGAGACAGAGTCTCACTTTATTGCCCAGGCTAGAGTGAGTGCCGTGGCGTCAGCCTAGCTCACAGCAACCTCAAACTCCTGGGCTCAACCAATCCTGCTGCCTCAGCCTCCCAAGTAGCTGGGACTACAGGCATGTGCCACCATGCCCGGCTAATTTTTTCTATATATATTAGTTGGCCAATTAATTTCTTTCCATTTATAGTAGAGATGGGGGTCTGGCTCTTGCTCAGGCTGGTCTCGAACTCCTCAAATGATCCGCCCACCTTGGCCTCCCAGAGAGCTAGGATTACAGACGTGAGCCACCGCGCCCGGCCCAATATAGGGTCTTCTGATCCATGAGTGTGTTATAGCTGTCCATTTATTTAGGGTTTCTTTAATTTTTCTCAGCATTATGTTGTACTTTTCTACAGAATGTTTTTATCAGAACCTCCTACCTTCTGAATCCAATGATTCTTTTAAGTTCCAATCCTATTAGATTTCTGCAGCACCCAACACTGTGGTTAGTTACCTCTTTCTTCAGCCTTTCTCTTCCCTGGACTTTGTGCCATCACCCGGTCATCATTGTCCTTCTATCCTTTGGATTGTCCCACCCTGTTCTCTCATAGGTGCCTTTCCCACTTTTCGTGACCACAGGAGGAACAACTGAAGCTGATCACTGATACTCCAGGTGCCTACAGTTTATGATCAGCTATGTTGGCAAAGATCTGTCTGGAAGGAAGTCTTTGGATGTTTTAGGAAAGAGTCTGCCTTCCAACAATTGTGGGATGATGATATTAAAAAGTGTCTCAAAAAAATATACTGTCCTTGAAGTGGGTGAGTCTGGAGATTAGGAGAGAATGGCCATATGGGAAAATCTAGCAGTTTTGCAGGTTTTCCTACTCACCATCTCAGCCTATTGAGATCTCCATGGTATTCTTTGAGTCACTTTCTTTTTTGCTATGCCTACTTAACAAAATTATTAGGGGAAATTCACATAACATAAAATTAACCGTTTTAAAGTGAACAGCTCAGTGGCATTAATACATTTACAATGGCGTACAACTACTACCTCTGTTTAATTCCAAAACATTTCCATTACTCCAAAGTAAAACCCCTTCCCCGTTAAGCAGTCTCTCCCCAGTCTCCCCTACCACCATCCTCTGGCAACCACTAACCTGTGCTATTTCTCTATGCATTTTTCTATTCTGGGTATTTCACATGAATAGACTTATACCATATGTGGCCTTTTGTACCTGGCTTCTTTCACTTAGCATAATGTTTTGGAGGTTCTTGAGTCACTTGTCAACTGTTTTATTTTGTCAGACTGTTCTCCTCCACTTGATGGGAGTCTCTGGTTACCCAATCTGGTGAAATTTAGGAAATGATCAACAGTAGTGACAACAGTATGTAAACAGCAGCGATGTCTTAAGGATGGTGATGGGCACTGTTTGGCTGTTGGTTCTCCTAGAGGTGGCCATAGTGTAGGCAAAGTTATGCTAAAAAGGGGACATTTCATCAAGTAAAAAACTATTGAACATCTCTAATCATCAGGGAAATGCAAATCAAAACCACAATGAGATATCACTTAACTCCAGTGAGAATGGCCTTTATCAAAAAGTCCCCAAACAACAAATGCTGGCATGGATGGGGAGAGAGAGGAACACTCCTACACTGCTGGTGGGACTGCAAACTAGTTCAACTTCTGTGGAAAGCAATATGGAGATACCTCAAAGCAACACAAGTAGATCTACCATTCAATCCAGCAATTCCACTACTGGGCATCTACCCAAAAGATCAAAAGTCACTTTATGAAAAAGACACCTGCACTCGAATGTTTATAGCAGCACAATTCACAATTGCAAAGCTGTGGAAACAACCCAAGTGCCCATCAATTCATGAGTGGATTAATAGAATGTGGTATATGTATACCACGGAATACTACTCAGCTTTAAGAAACAATGGTGATAACAACAACAACAAAAAAAGAAACGAAAAAGAAATAAGAAACAATGGTGATATAGCACCTCTTGTATATTCCTGGACACAGCTGGAACCCATTCTACTAAGTGAAGTATCTCAAGAATGGAAAAACCAGCACCACATGTACTCACCAGCAAATTGGTATTAACGGATCAACACCTAAGTGGACATATAGGAGTAACATTTATTGGGTGTTGGGAGGGGGGAGAGGGGAGGAGGGGATGAGTATATACAACCACAACGAGTAAGATGTGCAACGTTTGGAGGATGGACATGCTTGAAGCTCTTACTTGAGGGGGGAGTGGGGCATAGGCAATATATGTAATCTTAACACTTGTACCCCCATAATACGGTAAAAAAAAAATTGAAAATTCCAAACCAAATTCCTCATTAGCAAGAAGCAATCATAGGATGTCTGAAGAAAAAAAAAGGAGAAAAGTGGGAAAAACTGACCATCAGACCTGGGAGAGGGAGATAGGGGAGTATCACATCCTCCTGCCTCTGTCCCCACACTTAAAACCTGGCTGGAACAGAGTTCAGTCCAGCCTTACTGCAGTGATCAGGCAAGAGGGAGAAATGTGAATCCAGTGCTTAAAACCAGGAAGGCATAGTCCAGACTCTCCCCTAATTCCCCATTCTCAGCCCTAGGACCTTCTAGCTCTGAATTGTTTAGTTCTTTCTGTCTTGTGTATTGGGTGTTTCTGTGGGTTTTATGAAGGTGATATTTTCAGGAGAGGAGGACTGAAAGATTACGGCAGCACACAAACGCACAAAGTGTACAACAAATGCTATTTTATCTTCGCAGGAGGAAGGAGAGGGTGGGCTCTATTCTCATTTTACCCGGTTCTCCTTCTTTCCTCCCTTTTTTGCATCTGATAATTGCATAGTATAAAGGAATGGAAAGTAGAACCCCAATTTCAGTTCCCTTTTGCAAACATGGACAAATAACTTCAAAGCCTGTCACCTCATCTGTGAAACAAGACGTGATAACCTCTGAAGGTTATCATAACTCTGAAGTGGGAGGCTATCACGTTATGATGCTCAAAATGAAGGAATATTCGTGAAAGGGAAATCCACACGCTTTTGGTACATGTTTATGTTCTCGGTGAACACACTGACGTCTAGTAATAAGCGCAGCCAACCAATACTTTGTCTCTTTTTCGTCTGCCTTTCTCAATGGACTGTGAGGGTCTGAAGATGTGTCCTATCTTGGAGCTTTGTCAACTTAGTCCCGCTACACCGTGGGAACTTAGGAGGCCGACTCATCCCAAGTCCAGGAATGAAGAGCGTTATTTAGGTTTGAAAACTGCAGACTTAGCCCCAACCGAACGGGGCAGACGCCAGACCCGCCCCCGGCAACGGCAGTCCAGGCTCCGCCCCCCCGCGCCCATTGGCCCATTCAATTCAAGCAGGCACCAATGGGCGGAGGCGCAGGCGCGCCGTCTAAGCCAGAGCCGGCCCGGCGTCTGCAGTCCCCTTAGAAGCGAAGGAGTCTAAGGTGGCCAAAGGGGAGACGCCTGCTCGGACCCCCGGCTGCGATGAGCACCCCGGCCGTGCCCCAGCACCTGCAGCTGCCCCCGAGTCAAAGGGCCCAGCCCGCGTTCGAAGGTGAGGGCCGCGGAGGCGGAAGCGGCGCGAGCTGCTTGCTTGCTTGAGGGTACCCGGCGCGGTGGACACGGGCCCAGCGGGCAGGGCCTCCGGCCCGCTGACCAGCTTCACCCCAACCGGGTGTGGGAGAGCCCTAAACGGGACGTTCGGCCTAGTCCAGGCGCCTTCTTGGCATTTGTGGAACGGGTCATAAGGGCAGGGCCTGGGCTGCGGAGAAGGACCGCCTGCGGAGGAATCCGTTTAGCGGGAGGGAATGCGCTGGGCTGCGGCTCCGACCCGCGATGGGGGCCGGGGTCCGCGGGGGCGCGGCTGCGCGAGCTCCCAGGCCGACTGCGCCTGCGCCGCGCCCTCCCGCCTGCTGGATCGGGAGCAAATTTCTTGGGCGGGTGGGATTAGCTGGTCTGATGTTTCCAGTTTCACACCTTCGCCTTGGACTCTGTGGAAACCTGGGGCTGGATGAGTGTTCATAAATAATATTGTTATTCTTTTGCTCTACCCATGGGAAAACAGAAGAAAGAAATTCTCACCTAACCTAATTCTGGTAAATTAGAATTTGGGAGTCTAGAGTTTCTCATTTCTACCATTTAGTTTCTTAAAGTTTGGCTTTCAGTACCCATATACTGAAAATGATGTTGGTCAGATTTTTCACGGTAGAGAATGTGATTCTTATCCAGAATGGTGGTGGGGACCTTTTATGGTAACAATGTCTTATTAAGAGGATTATTTCTCAAAGGCAATATGGAATTGGGCAATTTTCTGTTACATAGAAGATGTGATCTCAAGAGGAACAGTAACATCTTCATATAGTCAACAATATTTACTTGCTGTTATTTGATGTTTTAATTTGTGTTGACTTCTAGCTCTCTCCTTGTGTCATTTAGAGCAAAGAAGACAAAAACTCAAGGAACATCTGTTAAGAAGAAAAACATTGTTTGCATACAAACAGGAACATCAGATATTATCTAGGTGAGGTCAAGTTTATTTCTTTTCAGTTCTGTAAAATTTTATCAGAGCTGTCCAATAAAAATGTAATGTGAGCCACATTTGCAATTTAAAATTCTCTAGTGGCCACATTTAGAACTTTTTTTAAAAGATGAAATTTAATAACATTGTATTTAAACCAATATATCCTCAGAGTATTATTTCCACATGTAATATTAAAAAGTATACATCCTTTGTTGGTACAACATCTTCAAAATCTGGTATATATTTTACACTTTCAGCATATCTTAGTTTGGACTAAAAACTTTCAAATACTTAATAGCCACATTTAGCTAGTGGCTACTTAACTGGATGGTGCAGCATTAGATCATGGCTTTCTGTATAAATTCATAATCTAAGAGAACAATTTGAAAGCGAAGTGTATATATAGACCATATTATTGACTTATGGTTTACACAGTGCTACAACAATCAGTCTTTATATAATTTAGCAAGGCTTTTACTCAGTGTATGGGGAGTTGTTATTCAGGGAAGGGGTGAGTGGCCCTTCCAAATGCTTGGAGATTTGGAGATTATTTGTTTTAGTCTCAACCCACTATAGAAATATCTTTGTATTATTTTGTTAAAGTTTTTTAAATGGTACATACTTGTAGCAAAAACAAAAACCCATGAAAGCAGATGAAGCAGAAAGTCAAAAGGTCCCCTCACTTTAGAGATAACAATTAATAACATCCTTCCAAGCTCTTTGCATCTAAGAAAAAGGATGTGGGCTGAAATCTGTAAGTCTCCTACTATAGCTATGTAACCTCAGACAAGTTACTTGCTCTCTTTGAGTCTGTTTATTTACATTAAAATAGGATAGTAATGCATGCTTCTTGAGAATTAAATGAGATAGTGAATACATTGTGTTATGGTTGGTATATAGTGAGAGCCCAGTAAGTGGAAGTATTTTTTAATAATCTGTCAGTGGCATTATGTACAGTAGACTGATTCTTGGAATAGTTTATTCTCCTGGTTTCCTTAATTTTCTTTCAGCATCATTGCCACCCTCACAGGTTAAAAAAAAGTCTCACTTTCATCTGCACTTCTTTATGTGAGGTACTTTATTTATTGATATATGTTGCCTTTATGAATGCTTGGTACTCTTTCTTATGGAAGAAAGTGGTCAGATTCTGCTAATTTTTATGAGAGCTGATAGGACTTAGCGATGGATTAGGTATGGGATGTAAAAGAAGGAATGGAGTTAAAGAATATCCTGAATGTTCCAGATTAAAGAAGGCTAAAGAGGGATGACAACTAAATACAATACCTGACACTACTGTCTCCTGTATTGGAGGATTGGAGGGAGGAAATGGTATAAAGGACATTGTTAGGTCAGTTGGCAACTTAATTGTGGACAGTAGGTTAAAAGTAGCGTATCAAGGTAAATTTATGAATTTGGTAACTGTACTGTGGTTATGTAAGAGAATGTTCCTATTTTTAAGAAATATTTAGAGATAAAGAGCCATGCTGTGTATTACTTACCTTTAAATGGTTTGGGTAAAAAATTGTATATACACCCCACACACATCAGAGGGTGCAAATGATAACATAGATGACATAAAATGTTAACAGTAGGCAGATATGAGTAAAGAGAATATGGATATTCTTTGAACTATTTATATTTTTGCAATTTTGTATAAGTTTGGAATTATTTTTAAATAAGAATTTAAAAATAATTTCTAACTTTACATTAATAAGTAGCTGTAGTTTAGAATAAACATTTTCTCCTTCACAAATAAATCTCCTATTTCTTTGTTTAAGACAAAAAGATGATCCTAGGTTTTTGGTTTGAATAACTAAGTGGATGATGATATCACATATTGAATTGGGGAAGATTGAGGGAAGAGTCAGGGTATCAGGATTTCTGTTTTAACTTAAGTTTGAGGTACCAAAAACATACGTCAAATAGTAATGTGTCTGAAGTTCAGGGGAAGGGTTAGAGCTAGATACATAAACAGTAATTATTAGTATAGAAATATTTATTTAAAACCTTAGGATAGAATGAGATTACTAGGGAGTAAGTAAATGTAATATTCAGATAAATCATTGACTCTCTACTGCATATTTAAATAAGGAATCCAACAGGGTCAAGGGTTTATAATACTCTTAAATATAATAGGAAGAAAAAATTCTAAAACATTATTACTTGAGCAACAAATTATTAAATAAGAACAACCAATCAGAGTTGCAGCTTTTCAGAATTAAACAGTTGTATTTCACAGTCTCTAAAGTGTGGATATGCTGAGACTTGTTTGTTTACATAACCCTTCTGAGGGCAGTTTTAGAACAAATAGAATAGATTATATATTTTCATTAAAAGTCTCCACACTGGACCAGTGAGTAAGATGGATTCTCCTTGTCATCCTGAATTTTTGGTTAGCAGTTAGCTACTCAGATACCCTGTTCAGTGGCACATTTTTTTTTTTTTTTTTTTTTGAGACAGAGTCTCACTTTATTGCCCAGGCTAGAGTGAGTGCCATGGTGTCAGCCTAGCTCATAGCAACCTCAAACTCCTGGGCTTAAGCAATCCTGCTGCCTCAGCCTCCCAAGTAGCTGGGACTACAGGCATGTGCCACCATGCCCGGCTAATTTTTTTTTTTCTATATATATTAGTTGGCCAATTAATTTCTTTCTATTTATAGTAGAGATGGGGTCTCGCTCTTGCTCAGGCTGGTCTCGAACTCCTGAGCTCAAATGATCCGCCCACCTCGGCCTCCCAGAGAGCTAGGATTACAGGCTTGAGCCACTGCGCCCGGCCCAGTGGCACATTTTGATCCTTCTTCACCATCATTCAAAATGTATATAGTACAAGCGATGTCAAAGTTTTGCGCCTTCTCCAAGCTGACTGAGCAAATAGATGGGAAAGGCAAATGTAACCAAAATTATTAACTATGAAGGTACCAAATTTTGTTGATTATAAAAGGTACTTTTTTTCCACATTTTAACATGATCTCTGAACTTGGGATCTATCTTAGAATCAGTGGCATGGCTAATTATCAGTATTTTTTCCTTTCTTCATAGTACACAAAACTGTTACAATTATCTGCTAAGAGATTCTCAGGGCCTGTATTTGCCAGTTTATAGCTGTGAAAATGAGTTTAGGTCAGATTCTTGAGGAAGCATTTGCCTTAGATAAATAGCCTAAATGCAATACCACCTAAAAACTAAGGTCCATATTCTAAATGTATCCTAATATAGATTAAGCTGTAAATGATGTATGGTAAATTTTGGGTTTCTTTTGGGAGGGCTCTTTGTAAAAATTTTTTCAGTGTGGTATGTCTGTTTCTAAGTACTTAAAACCAACCCAAGAAGGTGTTATTAATAAAGGTTTTTCAAAGACTAATTAGAGTGACTAGAGAGGAATGGTTTGGAATAAGATTATCAAGTGTTTACACATTCTATGGGGAGAGAGAGTTAAGACTTTTAAGAAAATATCTTTGAAGTCCTCAGCCATTTGTTTACACTATTAAAAGTCTTGCCTAGGACAACTAAATCTCAACTTGGGTCTTCATTAAATTTAAAATATAAAAATTATGAAGTCAGTTAATTAATAACTCTGTATGCTTCTTTCCAAAAAGGAAACCTCCTTGGTACAGGATTAATTAATTATTTTATTTTATGTTTTTAAGTAGAAGAGGCCACAGAGTAGTGACTTCTGAGGATCAAGTCCAAGAAGGGACAAAAGTTGTGAAACCTAAAACAAAAATGGTAAGAGGTGGACATAACACTCACAACCTGTCTCTTTTCCCCCTTTTCCTTTCCTAAACTCTTTCTGAAAGAAATGAGTTCTGAAATACTGATTTGTTTTAAATAACTCTTTTAGGCTGATAAAGAAAATATCAATAGACCTCCAGGAAGCAAAAACAATACAATGGTGGAAAAAAATTGTATTCCTTTAAAACCTTCTAATGAATTAGCCAATTCAACTATAGTAATTGACAAGGATAAATGTGAGGATAATAATAAAACTCTGCAGTTGTTACCAAATGAAGGTGATCCCCAAAGTCAACATATGACATTAAGCCAGGCATTTCACCTTAAAAACAACAGTAAAAAGAAACAGATGACTACAGAAAAATCAAAGCAAGATGTTAACATGCCCAAGAAACCTGTGCTTGGATCTTACCGTGGCCAAATTGTTCAGTCTAAGATTAATTCATTTAGAAAACCTCTACAAGTCAAAGATGAGAGTTCTGCAGCAACAGAGAAACTTTCAACTACTATCCTTAAAGACACAAAGCCTCAGGCTATAAACACCAGCAGTGTAAAAGTGAAAAGCGACAGACCCTCAAATATTACTGCTGTCACTAAATTTGTACGCACTACATCTCAGAACACACAACTTGTGCGACCTCCTATCAGAAGTCACCATGATAATACCCAGGACGCCATGAAACAAGGCACCAGTAGAACCTCTAGCAACATTACAATCTGGAAAGGGCCTCGTGAAAAAGAATTATTACATTCTAAACCAGTATCATATAGTGTCAAAACCAGTTCTTCTCAGGACATAAAAAGAAATAAGGTACTGTCAAGAAGCATAACATCTGAAGTTGTAGACAGGCCTGCTTTATCTTCTAATACCAAACTGATAGAAAAGTCAAAACTCACTGACCAGCGAAGACATACCATAGCAAAAGCAACTGTTAATAGTAGATCAACTCAGCCCAAAGAAACTTCAGAACAGAGAAAGTAAGTAGGATGTAATTTTCTTCATTTTATTACCTTAATTTCAGTAGAGTACTATTTGTGGATTTGGCTTTATACTTTCCTCGAATGTATTAGAATTTTCTTTCATGGTTTCTTTTCTGTCATATGCAGGCAAATTTATATTGTGGAACAATATAATCTAAAAGTTACTGCACTTAAGTGTGTTTAAGAGATAGGGTCTTGTTCTCTGGCCCTGGTTGGAGTGGCACAATAATAGCTCACTGCAGCCTCTAACTCTTGGGCTCCCACCTGGGTCTCCCAGAGTGCGGGGATTACAAGCATAAGCCACCATGCACAGGCAGAATGTTTTTTTTTTTTTTGAGTCAGAGTCTCACTTTGTTTTCTAGGCTAGAGTGCCTTGGCATCAACCAACTCATAGCAACCTCAAACTCCTGGGCTCAAGCAATCCTACCGCCTCAGCCTCCCAAGTAGCTGGGACTACAGGCATGTGCCACCATGCCCGGCTAATTTTTTTTCTATATATTTTTAGTTGGCCAATTGATTTCTTTCTATTTTTAGTAGAGACGGGGTCTCGCTCTTGCTCAGGCTGGTTCCGAACTCCTGACCTTGAGCGATCCTCCCGCCTTAGCCTCCCAGAATGTTAGGATTATAGGCATGAGCCACCACGCCTGACCCAGAATACTTTTTTAAATCTAAATTAAATGCTTAATAATAATTGGGAAATATTTTATAACCTCACCATTTAAAAATGCATTTATGGGATCTTTGAGTATATGATTGACCTTATGTTTTATTTTTCTTTTACTTCAAATGTGGATTATGTATATGCTACTAGTATAGAACTAAAAGACTTGAAATACTTTCTAACTTTTCCTCTATTTGATAGAGTTCTATCAGTGATATCAAAGTAATGTTTATATGTTGCTTCTAACTGTAGAGTTCGTCTGAGTGAGTGGAGAGCTGGCAAAGGAAGAGTGCTGAAAAGGCCCCCAAGCTCAGTGGTTACCCAGCGTGAGCCTGAAGGACAAAATGAAAAGCCAGTTGGGTCCTTCTGGACTACCATGGCAGAAGAAGATGAACAAAGATTATTTACTGATAAAGTAAACAACACATTTTCTGAATGCCTAAACCTGATTAATGAGGTAGAGTCATTATCTTATATTTGTATAACATCTTGTAGTTTGCAAATTATCTTCATAAACATTATCTTACTATATTGTTAATCTTTTTGACAAGGTAATATCAGGGATATTATGTTGACTTAACATTAATTGAGACTATTCTCACAATCAGTTAATCGTGAGATATACTGCTTCATTCATTGTGAGATTGTTAGCTTTTAATTGACTGCATTTTATATCGAGTTCATATTAATATATAGATTGAGTATCCTTTAGCCAAAATGCTTGGGAGCAGAAGTGATTTTGGATTTTTTTTTTATTTAAAAATATTTGCATATACATAATGAGATATCTTGGACATGTGAGACCCAAGTCTAAGCACGAAATTCATTTATGTTTTATATACATCTTTTACACATAGCCTAAAGGTAATTAATTTTGTGCATTAAAATTTGTGTACATCGAACCATCAGAAAGCAAAAGTGTCACTGTCATCCACTCATGTGGATAATCTGTAGTTGTTTGGCATCACCATTATTCCTAACTCTGAATTTATATGCTACCTATAAGCAATCATTTTCTCACATTTAATCACACATAAGTACACTTAACAGTAAAAAATAGGACATACCATTAATAGTGAAAAAATGTGTTCAGGGTAAGTAAGCAGCACAGTAACATTAGCAAAATACCTGTATCAGCTGTTAGACAATAACAAACAGTGGCAGGCTTCCAGTGTCTACCTTTGATGCTATATTGTGATTAAAAGGTTGCTATACACTATATTTTTTTTTATGTGAAAAGAAACATGAGAAGCAGTTATGGGACCAGGAATTGTGTCCTCTAGGGTTGAGGAGGCATTCTGCTAGATGGGTTTTTTAAATGTTTCCTCCAGAGTCATCTGCCTCACTAACAATGGTTTTTGTCTTAGAAGTCTCTTTTTGATTTTACAAACTGATAAGATTTATTGTTCTGTTATGCATGCATGCTGCTTTAGTCCTTCAATAAGTCCATTACCCATTTTCACCATGTTGTCAATAGATACTTTTTCTGCAGTATTATCATCTTCATCATCATGTCAACACTCTTAAAGGTTTTGGATTTTGGAGCATTTCGGATTAGGGATGTTCAACCTGTATCAAAGGGATAATTAGGTTTTCTGCCTGAGTTATAAATACTGTTTTCCTCTAAGATGTTAATATAGAATAGGCTGGGATGGATATTTACTTTTCACATCTAATATTTTGTTTCTTACATTCAATATATTCACAAATTTTTTCCCACTCATTACATATTTTACAAAGGGTGGGGATCCTGCAGCCTTGGGGCCACTCTGGCTTTCTGGATCCTTTACTGCAGCCTTTTGACTGAATCCAAATTTTACAGAACAAATCCTTTTATTTAAAGAGGTGCAGCAGAGAAACATGAACCTTTTCTTGCCTCCTTTGGTGCTCAGAAAAGAACAATCTTGAAATAAGAAGGCTGCAGGAATTGGTATTAACTGATCAACACCTAAGTGGACATATAGGAATAACATTATCGGGCTTTGGGCAGATGGAAGGGGGGAGGCGGGAATGGGTATATACATACATAATGAGTGCAATGTGCACCATCTGGGGGATGGACACGCTTGAAGCTCTGACTCCAGGGGGGAAGTGGAGAAAGGCAACACACATAACCTGAACATTTGTACAACCCCATAATATGCTGAAATAAAAAAAAAAAAAAAAAGGCTACAGGTTTCAGTAGAATTCTACTATTTGGACCAAAATCCCATAGGGAAGAATGATCAACTCCAGAGTATTTGCTTTATTTCCTTGCTACTCTTTAATCTTATTTTGGTCACCCACTAGTGTCTAAAATCCATAGCAAGACTGAATGCCAGGTATGATTTCAAACCATACTCTACTCTTCATGAGCATCTTTAAACCTTTTGTGGTTCTGAGAACCAGTGAAAGTTAAATCATGAAAACTCTGATTCTATTCTTTTCTGATCAATTAAGGTTTTTTTATTTTGATACTGTAGAATTTTTCTGTGCTATTAACTATATACAACTCTTACATAAACCGTTATAGATTCATTTCAACCTTAATATCAAAACCTGACAAAGACAAGCGGAAAAAAACCCTGCAGGCTATCTTCACTCATAAATGTTTGGTAGAAAGTATTAACAAACAGAATCTCACACTATATAAGAGGGTAAATATCAAGACCAAGTAAAGCATTAGTAATTTTTTGCTAATAAATATCCCAACTTTCATTTTTGCTACCTTATGCTCATGGCTGATAATGCTTCTTGTTAGCCGTTCAAAGTAAGTTTGGAATAAGGAGGATGATAATAGTGAATGTTTTTTGAATATCTATCAACTTTTTCTGTCTTTATCACTAATCTTTATTATAGTGGACACAATTATTCACAGTTTGTAGGCTAAAATATATCACACTCATTATTTCTTAACTGTTTTAGGGATGCCCAAAAGAAGAAATACTGGTCACACTGAATGACCTGATTAAAAATATTCCAGATGCCACAAAACTTGTTAAATATTGGATATGTCTTGCACGTACTGAACCAATCACAAGTCCTATTGAAAATATTATTGCAATCTATGAGAAGGCCATTCTGGCAGGGGCTCAGGTGAGATTAAAATTTGCTGATCTTTATTACTACAGTGTAGACATTTCACAATTACTTTGGACCACATCACAATGTAACTTGATTATATGGTTGTATATGTAGTAGTAATAAATGTTTAAAGACCACAAGGATTACATTATAAAAGCTGTTTCTTAGCCTTCTAAAGCTTTGCTCCTATACTAGGGATAACCAGACTTTAGGAAATGGATATAAGCTGAAGTGTAAATTTAATGAACCTTTCTGTGGGAAATATTTTAGCATGTCATTGTGTACATTTCCTAGTTGGGAAATTTACCTGGGAAACTAAATTTTTAATATTAAAATTTACTTTTTGAATATAAAACAAATGGAATTCGCTTTTCTTTTTTTTTATTTTTCTGAGACAGAGTCTCGCCCTGTTGCCCGGGCTAGAATGTCGTGGCATCAGCCTAGCTCACAGCAACCTCAAACTCCTGGGCTCAAGCAGTCCGTCTGCCTCAGCCTCCCAAGTAGCTGGGACTACAGGCATGCGCCACCATGCCTGGCTAATTTATTTATTTATTTATTTATATATATATATATATATATATATATATATATATATATATTTTTTTTTTTTTTTTTTTTAAGTTGTCCAGCTAATTTCTTTCTATTTTTAGTAGAGACAGGGTCTCGCTCTTGCTCAGGCTGGTCTCAAACTCCTGAGCTCAAACAATCCTCCCACCTCAGCCTCCCAGAGTGCTAGGATTACAAGTGCGAGCCACCATTAAATTAGCATTTAAAATGTTATCAGACTGTCATGGGTTTGTGAGAAAACTCTTTCACTTTAGGCATATATACCTGAATGTATTCACTATAAGTTGGTCCCGCCTACATATAAATGATGATAAACTAGTTTCTGTAACATGATTACTACCATAGTGGCTTGATACCATACCTCTCTCACCTTTTCTAGTCTTTTGATATACAAGCTTTGGATATGGAAGAGGTCATTTCTCCAGAATTTTGTTTAGTTGGCTTTTGTTTGTTTTTATGGATAAATGTTCCTAAAACTTACTTCCTTTTGACCAAGTTTCTCAGAAACACATTCTTAGAGATTGTTTACATAGAAACATTTTTTTAATATGCCTCTATTTAGCCTTTTAAAAATAAAGGTCTATTCACTTTAGTCTCAGTAAATCCAACAAATGCTATTTGCCTTTTCACCTGAATCAAAAATCTGATGTTCAGCAGATAGTCTCTCAGTGGCTATTATATGTAAAACTCTTTCTAGAAGGTTAATTATATTAACAGAATGCTACCTGGAAGAGAGTGTTAGGTCTCTACTACATTGACTCAGAAAGGACATCACTTAAGGCAACTTATTACAGTGTAGCTAGGATGCAAAATTGGAACCAAGGCTCAGATAGAAAGCAGTAATGTAAAGAGAAAAATATAGAAACTGGAAACCAAGAATCAAAATTAACCAAAACAGCCAGGCACGGTGGTACATACCTGTAGTCCCAGCTACTTGGAAGGCTGAGGTGGGAAGATCGCCTGAGCCCAGGAGTTCAAGTCCAATCTGGGCGACATAGCCAGACCCTGTTTCCTAAAAAAAAAAAAAAACTTAGCCAACAAAGGGTAGCTGAGGATAATAGGGCTAAGTTCTGGAACTAAGATTGTGAGCCAGAGCTTCCCTTACAATACCTTGAATATGTTGAATGGAACATAATAAGTGCTTATAATATCTGGCAAATGATGGACATAGTAAATTTTTGAATGAATGAAATGCATCAGCCTTAAGCTCTTTAGAGATACACTTAAAAAACGTGAAACAAAATATAACTATTGACTTTCAGTGTAGGAGAAAAGTCGTTAAACTTAAGATAACCAGCTCTTTAATAGATAATAATAATGTTAATTTGCCATCTATTCATTAATTTTGTTCATATCAGACAACCAGCAATAGTTATCAAATGCTTAAGAAAAATTATGAAGGAAATTTTCAAACTGATGAAATTCTATCTTTTAAGTTCATTTTTATTCTATCCGTGTTCTGAGAAGCATGGCTTAAGATCCATGGCCTTATTTTAAAATACTGTATGAAATTTTAATCACTGGTTTTAATATTTTCAACTTGGACAACATAGTTAATGTCTGAAAATGTAAAATTTATATGAGTATGCTTTTTTCATTATAAAAAATTAAGCCTATTGAAGAGATGCGACACACAATTGTAGATATTCTAACAACGAAGAGTCAAGAAAAAGTTAATTTTGGTAAGTTTTAGTTTCTTTTGTTTCCTTCAAGTGAATTGTGATTTTATTAACTTTCTTTGCTGAATTTTTTTTATCATTTTTATTAAATAACTTTAAAAAATATATAGGTTCTTTCTTTATATATACTTCTGTTGACCTACCTCTAAAATAAGTGGCTTTATGTAATATAAAGAATTTTTAATGAGGAGGTCTGGTTCAAATTTGTCATTTACCTATCTAGGCTTTAATATCCTGTCTTAAAAATGAGGCAGTTTGATTAGATGATCTCTAAAGACCTTTCACCTATTAAATTCTATGATCTGTTGTATGCTGTAAAAAAAACTCATTCAAGAATGAGTTTTATTAGATTCATTAACTGTCAGTCATATAAAATGTGTGAACATTTTCTTGATTCAGATGAAGGTTATGCCAATTACTGTGACTTTAGGCAAAAAATTAACCGCTTATCTGTAAAATGGGGATTATTGGGACCATTGAATTAAATGATGTTTATAAAGCAAGTATCATAGTCTGCATACACATATTAATATGGTTAAATTTTAACCATGTAAGCTAATTTGTATCCATGTTTAGAAAAATTATTTCTAATATTTTACTATAACATTATATATCACCTTGTCAGCAAATATTTCAGTGCATATTATATACATTCTGCTTGTATCTGGTTATTTTCTTTTGATTAATTTTAACAAAAGCCAAACAGTTTGAATTTTTTAAGGGATCTGATATATGCTGCCAGATTGCTTTCCAGAACAGTTATGGTACTCTTACTGTTTTCTTATTTTTTAAAGACAGTCTTTCTGTGTTGCCCAGGCTGGAGTGCAGTGGCTATTCAGAGGCACTGCAGCCTTGAACAACTCCTGGCCTCGAGCCATCCTCCTGCCTCAGCCTCCTGAGTAGTTGGGACTACAGGCGAACACCACTGCACCCAGCTGTGTACCCTTATTTCTAGTACACAAAATGAATTTAAAATGTAGAGATCTAGGTCAAGGGCTATACTTTAAATAAAAGCAAAGATCATACTGGAATTCTAAATTGTGTTATGTAAGTTTTTGGTTATCTGTTATTACTAGAAAAAAAAACAACCTGTTCAATAGGGTTAATATGCTAATGGCTATGTTCCAGGAGGTCCTGCTTCTGTTGGCAATTATGCTCTGTTCAACAGGGATCATTTCAATTTATGGTGACAGTTAACATGCAATTGGGAACAAATGGAAGATGTATATGATCTGATCTTACTAGTAGTATCTACTGAAGGATCTTGAGAACGAATGGTCAGGGAGAGAGGAAAGAAACTCAGAAAAGACTAGTATGCCAAAAACAGAAGGAAAAGTTTTAAGAATCGCCCAATCCTGTCTCTTACAAAAGACAGCAAAGTGGAAATTAAAATTTCATTAAAAAAGCCTTATTCCTCATAATTCTTACTGGCTGTAAAGATAGGTGGAAAGACAAAACCAGTATTTAATCTGATTAAGTTAGTCTCCATATCTTATTTTTCCTTAATAGAATAACACTAGTTTTTTCTAGAAGGTAGGGTATTTGTTAGTCATTAGTTAGATGGTGGAAAATAAAAGCTATCCATAAACTCTTGCCTTTCTGAAATGTATAATTATAAGTGTTGGATATAAAACCAATTTTACAAATCAAAGTTATTTGTAAACAGCAAAAGAACTTAAGTGGGAAATAGACAAGTAATAATAGAAATAAGCACCACTTGGGTATCTCTCAGATACCTCAAACCCAAATATGCAAACTTGAACACACCATTTTTCCCTATGCCTGTTCCTTGTCTCAATGAGTAGTGCTGTCAACGTGTCCAAGTCAGTATCTTGGTGTGATTTTTTTCTTTCCTTTTTATTTTTCTCCTCTCTTTTCTACCTCCGAATCCCTTTTCCCTAGCCAATCAAATTCGGTTTAATTTCCTAAATATATCTTAAAATCCATCCACTTCTCTCTATCCTTACTCTCATTACTTTGGCCAAGATGACCTACAACTCTTACCTGGACAACAATAGTAGTTTCTAAACATAGTTTCTTGCCTCTCTGCTCTTGCTTCATTCCAGTCCATCTCAACACTGCAGCCAAAATGCCCTGTCACTCATCTGCTTTAATTTCTAACTCTAGCCTCTTCTCTTGTTACTTTACTTCTCCCAACATCCCTGAATTTCTCTCTCCTTTTTTATTTCCTAGAAGGGATTTACTTTTCTCCCTCCAGAACTCTCCAAGCTTATCTTCTGCTTTTTCTTAACCTAATAGCCACTTATCCTTTAGACTTCAATTCAAATCTTACTTCCTTGGAGTGGCCTTCCTTGATAACTACCCTGATACACCTTCCCCTTCCTCCATAACCTAGGTTAGATGTGCCTGTTTTGTGCTCCCTGTTTTTTCCCTATGCAATATTTGATGTACTTGATTGTTTCTTTTATTGTTTGTCTTGTCTTTACACTATAAATTTGATGTCGACAAGGACAGTGTCTGATCTTCCTGACTACTGTATCCCCAGTGCTAACGTAATGCATGGCATGTATTAGGCACTTAAATATTTGTTGAATAAATCCATATTCTTTCTCTCCTCTTTTCAACTTCCACTCAATAAAAAAACCATAGTTACATCATTTTAGTAAACATCTCTTAGTAAAAATCTTTAATAATTTTGCTAATAATCTAATCCAGAGGTCTTTTCATTCATTAGATTTACCTGGATGTTTCACAAGTATTTCACATCTACCATGTTTTATTTTGAACTCTTTGTCTTCTCTCACTGCTTCCCCATACCTATCATCCCTTTCTCTCAGAATAGAAAATGAAAAAACCCTCCTCTCATGTTAATGACTCCTAAGCAAGAAATTTTAGAAGAGATGTTCCTGATACATGTGCACACTCCTTCAGACACAGACATGCATTCATTTGTTCATTAAGTTCTCAGAAATATTTCTCATTTCCACCCTTCTTTCCTAGGTGACCTCTTACTAACTTCCTTTGGCTATTACAGCAATTTTGTATTACCATCAGAGTGTTACTTTTCATTCTTTTCCATCCTAAACAGTCTTTTACATTGACCAAATCTAATTGTCTTGTGATGAATATTTTACCAAACTTCTTGCATATAAAGCTTATTACAATCCAGCCCCTGCCTACCTATCTGAGCTCATCACCTCCTGCTCCCACTCCCACCTTGCTCCTTACCCTATATTCTAAACACACTGCTCTTTAATGTTATCTTAATAGATAATTTTCTTTTATGCTTCATACCAAGATTGTCTTCCTAGGTCTTGTCAAGTACTCATTTTTCTAGACCCAGCATAAATGTTACCTGTGAAGCCTTTCCTAGCCACAAGAAAAAGTTAGTTCCTTTTTATAGGTTTCAATAAACCTTTGTTCAAGTGTGTCTCTTCCATGGCATGTAAATTTAAGGTACAGGGATGATTTTATTCTTACATTTGTATCTATGATCTCTGACACATACAAGATAGTAAATATTTGTTAAATGGCTAGCAGCAGCATTTGCTTAAGAAAAGTAATGGTTAGGAGATGGCAGTTTTGTTCTTTTATTTTGAAAATTTGGCTAACTAGGAATAACTTTAATGTCTTCTGATTTTGTTCTTAAAATTTGGCCAGAAGCTTAACCTGTACATGTATTTTCTATAGGCGAAAATATTGAGGCTTGTGCAACCAAGGAAGAAGTCCAAGAAATCAAGTGTGAAGATACAGGTGTTAATTTAGAGCCAGGAACACCAGAAATAGAGAATAAACATCATAGAAATGTGCTATTTCAAGAGTGTGAAAAAGAGCCAACCAATGATGTTAAAACCCCCAATACAGAAACTAGGGGAAGTTGCTTAATTAAATATAATGTATCTACTACACCATACTTGCAAAGGTAAGCTTTTAAAATGTGCTGTGATTTGTTCTCATGCTTAGGGATAATAAGACATTTTTAAATCTTTGAGATAGTTTCAGATTAGAACTACTACTTACTAGAAAAGTTTTCAAACAAATGGAATGTCATTGAACATTTCACCTTTTTAATACTATATTTGCTTTCCTTTTCCTTGTCATTTTGAAAAAGAAAATTTTCACATGATTTTACTTTAATTGTTGTGTGATATTAATAACAGTTGGTCTTGGAATTGAGGATTTAAGTCAATTCCACTGATACTCAGGTATCTACTGTGTACAAGTTGTAACAACCAATAGAGAAAAGGATAAGTTCCTCACTACTTGTAGTAACTCTCCCTTTCTGTAAGACAACCAGTGACATGCTTATAACATATAAGTTATAGTATGATAAATAGCATGAAAGTACAAAGTAAAAATGTCATTAACATGTTTTAGAATTCTGGGAATAATTTTGGGTTTTTTCAGTGTAAAAAAGAAGGTGCAATTTGACGAAACAAATTCAACATTTAAAGAGCTGAAGTTCTTAACACCAGTGAGACGTTCTCGACGTCTTCAAGAAAAAACTTCTAAATTGCCAGATATGTTAAAAGACCATTATCCTTGTGTGTCTTCATTGGAACAGTTAACAGAGTTGGGAAGTGAAACTGATGCTTTTGTTTGCCGCCCTAATGTAGCACTGTGCCGGCTGTACTCCGAGACTGAAACAACAGAAGAAAAATAAAGCTTTGATAAGGAATGGGGTTTTTATTATTCCTGGGGTGTTTTGTTTCGTGTAGCTTTGTATTTCCCTAATATCTGGAGTTGACCAATTACCTATGGATCCTAAGTATTCATGGCAGTGAGCTCCTTTATGAACATTGATGTTATAGCAGGAGTTGTGCACAACCTGGACTGTTGTGCCTGTGTCCCTTGGACTGCCTCTGGGTCTTCACTGTCACTTTTCATCAGTGATAGTGAGTCTGTACCTGTGGTCTCTGGCCTCTTTCTTTTGATTATACCTGAGGCCACCAAGAAGGATAGTTAACTACAAACCCCATTTCTAAGAAAAGGTACTTCGTGTAAGAAAGAAAATGTGCCAAATTTAGTAGATATTCAAAACATTAATCTGAATTCTTTTTGTAACTTGACTATATAAAAATTTTAACTTTCAAAGCTTCATTTAATAGTTTATAGAACTATTAGAATAGAATTAGGGAAGGAATGTAATATTTAACAAATATCATTCTAGTTGGTAACATTTCTAAAATAACCAATACTCACACTTGCTTTCTTCTTCATAATATAAAAATATCACTGTTAAATCATGTCCCCTGAAACATGATAGTTACATACAGTAAGTTTTCTTCTCCCCACTCATAAATACCACCAATAATATTGTTGTATAAGGTCCGAAACTAATACTTAAATGCCATACTTTCTCGGTCAACTCTACAGTTTCAAATAAGTGAATTTTAAGTGTAAAAGATGAGTTTAGAAACTACGCATGTAATATGAATGTGATTGAACATCACATATGTAGTCTTATTTATGTTCATTCCAGTTGTATATCTCTGTTCTATTTATTGTCTCATGTTCTAGGGAGTAGGATTTTTATTCTTTTTTAACTGTGTACCTAAAACTTATAAAATAAAAATGTTTGTATAATGATGTCCCAGTGATGTTTATTTCAACAAATATTTAATGAAATGCAGTTGAACCACCGTGAATGAATTTGAGCTTTGCTTTTGAAATACATTGTAGTAAGATTTGACTTGGAGTTTTTGATACATGAATTAAGTATGCGCTTATTGGTGTGTTTCCTTTTAAAAAATGATCATCAATCTAATTATTTAAAAAGTTACACAACTTTTTTCATTTTAACAGAAATACCTGTTCTTTAGTTTTTTTCCTACTTTATGTGATGAATAACCCAAAATATGTTATTTTGAAATAAAGTTCAAGCTGTCATACACACAGCTTTTTAATATCTGTACCACATAATTCATTTGTATATCATAGCTGGAAATACCTCAGTGAAAGAGAACTTGAGGTACTAACTTATGTTTGGATAAGTTTCTTAGAGTGGGTTCATTCCCCCCCCCATTCCCCTTAACTGAAGGAAAATCTGTCTCTAAATGTTCCTTGTTCTAACATTTATTGCCAAAGTTCTAACTCCTTTTCAGATGCTTAAGAACAGCTATCACGTCTCTGACCTAGATTTGTTCCAAGCTAAATATCTCAATGTGATATTGTGCATGAGTGTCAAATGGACCAGTGTTCCAAAATCTCAAGCTCCTCCTTTTCCTTAAAATTTGTTGACCTTGGAGAAGTTACTTCGCTGACCTTCATCTTTCTGAAGAGTAAAATGGATAAATCCCTTCCCACAGTCATTTTGCACCATATTACCTACCTGCCCCCCAGGTTGATTTGCCAGGAATGGCCACCTGACCCAAGTTGGACATGTCAGAGACCTTTCCATAGGAATTTATAATCAGGACAGATACTTTTTTTTTTTTTTTTTTTTTATGTAGTTAGACCTGCAGTATGTAAATAGGCACTGGGTGACCACATGAGGGTTTGGGAACAAAGGCCCCAATGGAACAATGAAGTAGGTACCCAGGGAAAAGCAGACTTTTTTGCCTGGGGTTTTCTACAGCCTATCAGTTGTATATATCCAAACTATTATGGTTAAATTGAAATACAGATAAAGCAAAAGTCTTATTCCAACCACTACCCTTAAATGCAATATTAATATGGTACCCTTCCAGTATTTTTGTGTGTATTTAACATACATAGACCATCTTAATATACCTGTGTGTGTGTATTAAACTTATTTGTTTTGCCTTGTTGGACATAAATACCATACTTCATGTATGGTTCTGTAATGCTTTTTTTCTAATTTACTAAATCTTGGCAAACTTCATTGATACAAATCAATGTAACACTGACTACATGGGAATTTAGCAAAAAATATATTTCAAAAAATGGAAATGAGGAAAGAATGGCTGTGAGTCACTTGGCTGTCCATTTTGGGAAGAAGAAAGTTCCTGCCTCACACCACTTACAAAAATAAATTCCAAGCAGAATAAATAGGTAAGTATTGTTGAAAGGTAATGTAACATACATTTTTGTTGTTAGGACAGGGAGGGCTTTCTTAAGCAAGACCCATTTATAAGGAATCTTTAATTGAAGGGCCTGATAGAGCCCACACACTTTAGCAGCAGGTAGTAGCAACAGGACTAGCTCCACCTCTGTGGGTACAAGTGCAAAACATTCATTCAGGGCCCAGACCAATTGTGGCACCTGAAATCTTCAAAATTCTGTAAGAAAAATGGATGGTGAGCTTAGAATTCTATGCCCAAGCTACCAAGTTTAAAGGCAAAATGACATTTTCAAACAAGGATTCAGTTTACTGCTCGCTCATGAATTTATCTGGAAGTGTTCCTAAATGTCTTAGTCCAGTAAAATGAAAAGTAAATCTCAGATTTAAAAAGTATTAGCCACACCAAATCAAATTTTAAAAAACACAAGGAAGTCCATATAATTGAAGACTACAAAGCAGTTATATGGACTGTCCCCTCCCCCTTTTGATTTCAGGACAGGTAGCAAGGACAAAGGAAAGTAAAGAATTAAAGCTCTTACTAAAGTTTCTGCTATATTTGTTTAATCTCATCTATTAAGTACTGGAGGTTTAAATATTAAAAACATAAAATGTAAGGTCAATACCCAGCAATTTGATTCTTAAGTATCTAGGAGAAATGAAAATATGTTCTCCTGAAGATTATACTCAAATGTTCATAACAGCATCATTAATATTAGCCCAAAGCAGGAAACAACTCAAAAAGTCTATTGACTGGTGAATAATAAAAAAAAAAAATCGTGTGCTATATCTGTTAGGTTTGTTTTGGATAGGAGCCCAAAAAATATTATAAAGTCTGTGAAACAAAAGTCGCAGGAGTCTGGAGAGTCAGAGGTTATAAATTTAATTTTAACTACAGACAGTTACAGGACTACAGACAGCTACAATGACACTGGCATTTCTATCCCCCCTGATAAAGACAAAGTCATTTCTCTCCCTTATTTCTGCAGGTGTTGTTCACTCCTCCTGGAAAGACTCTATAAAACCCAATGCTTTTCCCTCCATGGGTGTGGACACTTTTTCACCTCCATCCATCTGCACCCAGGTGCTCAAAATAAACAGCATTTTGCTACACTTGAGGCTTCGTGTGTCTCTCCTCCAGGCTTAACAATATCCACACAATGGAAAGCAACAAAACAAACTACTGATAAATACAACGATATAGATGAATATCAAAGACACACTAAGCGAAAGAAGCCAGACAAAAATTTACCTACCATATGATTCGGAGGGCTGAACTCTGACCTTTTTTCTTTTGCCCAGATTCCTAAGAGGCCTGGTGAGTCATGCCTACAAACAATAAAAATCTCACTGAATGGATTTTATTAACCTGGTGTAATGTGGTTTACTTTCCAACCTGATAGTGATAGCATCATATGACAGACCACTTTATCTTACCTCCAGCATTCTAGCAGACCCCTATCTTAACTCGAATATTCCTTTCTCCTGACTCCACGTCTTTAACCCTCTTAGTGTGGCGGGCCAAAATATCAGCTTTTTTGCCCTAGATGCAAAAGCCGATATTTCGGCCCATCGCACTAGGAGGGTCCAACAAACCTTAACTCTTTCAACCAATTGCCAACTAAAGAATCTCGAAAACCCACCTATGACTTAGAAGCCCCTGCTTTGAGATATCCTGCTTTATTGGGCCGAACCAATGTATACCTTCAATTTATGGTTTTACAGGTTTTGTGGTAATTCCTGTCTCCATGAATATATAAAACCAAACTGTAACCTGGCCACCTCGGCCTCATTTTCTCAAGATCTCTTGAGAGCTTGGTCCCTGGGCCACGGTCACATATATTTGGTTCAGAATAAACCTCTGTAAATTATTTTACAGAGTTTGGGTTTTTCCATCGACAATTCCATTTGTATGAAATTCTAGAAAAGATAAAATTACATTAACAAAGCATGTCAGTGGTTGTCATGGGGCAAAGGGCCGCGGGGAAGGGAATCGACTGCAAAAGTACATAAGTGAACTTTTCGGAGTAATGGAGATGCTCTGTATCTTGATAGTGGTTACATGGCTATATGCCAAAACTCATCAAAGTGTACAATTAAAATGGGTGAGCTGTATGTAAATTATACCTCAAAAAAGTATAACTTTTCCTTTAAAAAGATAAAATGTAAAACCACTTACAGAATAAAAATGGAATATACAACTCTGTCTCTCCTGCATGCTCGGTCCCATGAACTTTGCCTCCTACTTCAGCAACTGATTCCTAGGCCAAAGCATGGAATTTGACATTGCCAAGAACTGTCCACATTCGAAATCTTAAGACTTTATGTTCTCGTTCTCTTCCCAACTATTCTCCCTTGCCCTGTGTGCACTTGTTCTTTGACCTGTAGTTCTTCCAGACCTCTAGTTCCCCAAATGTTTGCCTCTCCCCATTGTGAACTTCCAGGCCAGCACTACAAATAGAAATATATTACAAGCTACATATGTAATTTAAAATATCCTAGTAGCTGTGGTTTGAAAAGTAGAAGGAAATATGTATGATTAATTTTTATAATATATTTTATTTAACCCAATACATCCAAAACATCTTTTCTATGTGTAATTAACGTAAAAATTTTATCAGTGAGATATTTCACATTAATTTATTTGCATGAAGTCTTTGAAATCCTGTGTGTATTTTACATTTATAGCATATCCCTAGTCACACTAACCACTTCTTAAGTGCTCAATGGCCACATGTCAAGTGGGTACATATGGGTTGATGCTGGCCTAGCCTTCACTTCCTTCACAAGGATATTCAGCCTAGATACCAAGGTTTCAACCATTCTTATATCAGCACCCTTAAACTCTCTCATATCAGCATACTTCTGTTTTACTTATCTGCATAATCTCAGTTTTGGATTTATGCAAACCTCTCACTGCTAGAGATGTTGACACATTATGGATTAGCATCACCTCCGAGTGGCTCAATAGACTTTGTCCACCTGAGCTTCCTCTCATATTCTGACAACAATAACCAAAACTTCAGTACTCAGAATTTGATTGTATGTGACTAATAAATATAAAAATTTGACTAAAAACTAAATTCTCCTCCTCATGATTTCTGCCCCAACACCCTTTCTATAGACGACCTAATTTTCTTTTTCTTTCTTCTTCTTTTTTTTTTTTGAGACAAGGTCTCACTATGTCACCCCGGCCAGAGTGCAGTGGTGTGATCATAGCTCACTGCAACCTCCAACTCTTGCCCTTAGGGGATCCTCCTGCCTCAGCTTCCCAAAGTGCTGGGATTACAGGCATGAGCCACCTCGCACCCGGCGAGATGGCTTAATTTTATTTATTTATTTATTTATTTATTTATTTATTTGAGACAGAATCTTGCTTTGTTGTCCAGGCTAGAGTGAGTGCTGTGGCATCAGCCTAGCTCACAGCAACCTCAAACTCCTGGGCTCAAGCGATCCTCCTGCCTCAGCCTCCTAAGTAGCTGGGACTACAGGCATGCGCCACCATGCCCAGCTAATTTTTTCTATATATATTAGTTGGCCAATTAATTTTTTTCTATTTATAGTAGAGATGGGGTCTTGCTCTTGCTCACGCTGGTTTGAACTCCCGACCTCCAGCAATCCGCCTGCCTTGGCCTCCCAGAATGCTAGGATTACAGGCGTGAGCCACCGCACCCAGCTTTAATTTTTTATTTTGCAGAGCAATTTGAGGCCCTCAAAGTTCCTTTCCTTCCATAATATTATCTTCATCCATTCCCGTCCTCATCTCCTCCTCCTGTCTCAGAAGTAAATCTGTCTGTCCCCCATCTAGTCCAAGGCTATTTATTTCACTGGGCTTCAAAAACTATCCCTTCAGTACCATCTAGACATTTCTTGTTCCCTCTGCCTCAGGATTTTCATCCTTTCTCTCTTTCCATTGATTTATTATCCCTCAACATAAAAAAATCATACCTACAATTTCCCTGTTAATAAAATACTCTCATAATCTTGTGATTCCCTCTACCCAACCATCACCCTCTCTTCTTTCTTTCGTGGCTAAGTTTCTTAAAAGTATCCTATGCTCCTTGTGGCCTCTGACCGTCCCACCTCAATTGCTGTAGTCTGGTTTCTCCCCAACACATCATGACCACGTTGCTGAATCCAGTGTGTCCTCTTCAGACATCAAAACCGTCAGCTTCGAGCACAAGCACTGCTTATGGCTGCAATATCTCTCTTTCTGACATTGCTGCAGTGTCATAGTTAGGAGCCAGGCTCTGGAATCATACTATCTGGATTCTAATTCTGGTTCTACCACTTCTTGGCTGTGGGGCCTGAGGCCTTTAACTTAACCTCTCTGTGCTTCAGAGGTAATAATTGTACCTGCTTTTAGGGTTGTTTTGAGGTTTAAGTGAGTTAATAGCTAACACTTATCTGGTCCTAATCGAAGCACTTTACATGTATTAACTCATTTAGAATAGTACCCAACCCTTAGTAACTCATATATGTTGTCTATAATAAGAGCATTTTATTATATATTTCTGGCTATTACCCAGTTTAGAAGCTCCCCTGGCTGGGTATCCATAGCTTGGCAACAGCTGCATAGAAAAGGGGCCAGACCTTCTCTCACTGTTCCCTGTCCCCAACCCTCACCAGTCTATGCTTGCTGTGATACAGGTTGCATTGTCCACACCCCAACCCTTGCAAAAGATATGCTGGAGTCCTAATGTGCAGTGCCTCATAATATGATCTTATTTGGAAACAGGGTTGCTGTAGATGTAATTAGTTAAGATGAGGATTAGGGTGGGCCCCCAATCTGATATGACGGGTGTCCTCATAAAAAGGGGAAACTTAGACTCGGGGACAGCACCCATAAAGGAAAAGAGAATGTAAGAGACACAGGAAGAAGGTGGTCACATACAAGTCAAGGAAAGAGGCCTGGAACAGATCTTTCTCCCCCAGTCCTCAGAAGGAACCAACACTATCAACACCTTTATTTTGGACTTCTAGCCTCCAGAACCGTGAGACAATAAATTTATTTGTTTAAGCAATCCAGTTTGTAGTACTTTGTTATAGCAGCCCAAGCAAACTAATACATTGATGGGACAGAGGGAAGAATCCTTTTCATGACTGTGTTTTTCCCATATTGGGTGAGAAAAAAAAGAGTTGGGCACCGTTGTCATCTTCTCCCCTGATGCACTTACTAACTTAAGGTGATCGAAATCTGTGCCCATTGCTCAATTCTTAGGAGCAGTAGTCCATAGGCATGCAAGCTATAGCAGCATTCTGGGTATAGGCATGTGTCGTAGTTTTTGTTTTTGTTTGTTTCTACTTAAAAGCAGTCTTTGTTTATTGAGTACAAAGAAGGCAGTGCAGATGTTGCAAATGTTGACCATTTGTAACATTATACTCCAGTCCCTACTGTTATCATGACAGTACAGAGTGAGCGGAAGAAAGTCAACCAGCTGACCAGAGCAAGGCCATTTTGTTCCTGAGTGACATTTTGCAACTGCCTGACTGCAGAATGGCTTGCTGATGCTGCAGACAAAATTGCTGCCTCTTATGAAAAGCACTTTACGGTGAGTAGGGAACTTTCTCCAAATTCCTGGATCAAGGACTTTGGCCTAGAAATCAATGAATTGACACCATAACCCTTTACCACCAAGCAAAACAGTTGGTCATGAATGAACTAACGAATACTAACTTCCCTTTATTTCGTTTAAAGACCCTACCCCAAAATAGCTGGTCAGGACACAACTTCAGATGCTTCTGGAATCAGTGCTCCACGATTTGCAATTCTAAGACCACTAGTAAACATCTTTACTTGGATTTCGGTCTCTGTGACTCTTTGGTTGACACTTGTTATAGTGAACACATTCAGCACTTACAAGTAAAATATGATTAGATATTGTTCACAATAATCCTGTAAGCGAGGTACTGTATGTTTACACAGAGAAGTTTAGTTAACTTTGCTGTGTTTGTTTCCTATTGCTGGTGTCACAACCTATCACAAACATAGTGGCTTAAAACAACATGAATTTATTACCTCAAAAGTTCTGAAGGTCAGAAATCTGTAGTACTGATAAGGAAAACCCCCATCTATTACTTGGCTCATCAGGCACCTGAGACCCCCACCCCTCACGGAAAACCGCATCAGCATATTAATAACCTATTACCCTGGCCCACCCACCAATCTATTATCCGGCGTATTAGCATAAGACTAAACCTATTACCTGGTGCACCAACTACCCTATTACCTGGTGCATCAACATAATACTAACCTATTACCAGACACAGCAACTAACCTATTACCTGGCAGGCATTAGTCACCTGATATCCCACCCCTTGGACCACCCCAACTTAATTAAAGTGGGAAAAATCGGTAGACTGGGCTCAGAATTTGGTGGCGAGGCCTCTCTGAGCCAACCGGCAAATAAACTTTGATTCTCTATGTGCGCCTCTCGGTTTGTCCTCGGGTCCACCCGCTGTAACACTTGCTGTAACAGTAGATCACACTGGGTTAAAATCAAGGTGTCAACCGGACTTGGTTTCTTGGGGAAGCTCTAAGGGGGCCATTTGTTTCCTTTCCTTTTCCAGCTTCTTGGGGCCCCTTCCTCCATCTTCAAATCTCCCTCTGACTCCGACCTCCTCTCTGGCCCACCTTCCACTTTACAGCATCCTTGTGATTACACTGAGCTCACCCAGATAGATGATCCAAGATCATCTCCCTATTTTAAAGTCAGCAGATCAGCAACCCGAATGCCATCTGCAACCTTAATTCCCTTTCGCCACGTGAGGGAACAAATGCACAGGTCCCAGGGAGCAGGACGCGGCCACCTTGGGGAGTGGAGATGGGAAAGCATTCCCCTGCCCTCCACGCCGGCCGAAGGTCGCACGGTTGGTAAGTGCCAGCTAGCCCTGAGCGCTGTGCCCGTACAACTTACCTGCATAGGCTGTTTGCTTAAACTGGAGACAGAACTCAAGCTACTGGGGGCGGGTGGGGACACTTTCCCTCAATATCATTAGCATCGTTCCCGAACAACCTGGAGCAGCAGCTTTAAAACGCGCTCTTCCTAGGCCCGGCTACTCCGAGAACAGAGCCTCCCGCCAGACCCAGGCGGCTTCCTTTACCGTAAACCAGAGAGACAACCGGCCCGGCGCGCCCCGCGGAAGCCGCCAGTGGCGGGGCGGGGAGCGGACGCGGGGCGCCAGGGACGCGGTGAGCGGCGCCTCTGGAGGAAGGGGCGCGGCGGGCGGTCGCGCCGTGGGGCCTGTGGGGCTGGGGGTCGCTGAGCCGAGCGGGGTCGAGTGGCGGACTCCGCCCCGCCGTGCGGGCCGCGGCCCCCGCAGCCCGCGGGGCTCGGGGCGGGGGTCGGGGCCTGGCCTGTGGGGGCGGGGCGGGGTTCCGGGGGCGGGGGTTTGGTCGCGCGCGGACGCGGCGGCTGCCCTCCCCGCTAGCGCGGCTGCTGCGCGCGCACTTGCCGAGCTTAGCCTGCCTCACCGGAGATCCCACTTGTGGGCATTTGCAAAACACTTTATTAGGGGTTTTTTTGCCTTGTTTTGGTTTGTGTTTTTTGTTTTTGTTTTTTTTTTTTTTTTTGCTGTCGACATGCGAACAGACCAGTAGATTTGCATGACACATGCAGATCATGTTCAGGTCTTGTGATGGTCTTATGGGTGTAATACTGAGTAAGGGCAGACAGGACCAAATGTGGTTTTCAGCTAAGAAAAGTCTGGTTGCTCTCGCTTTCCAGTTACTCTCTGTTGCATGGAGTAAGGCCCCGAAGAAACAAAGAGCAGAAACATGGGAAAACTTGGCTTCCTTGTTAAATACCAGGGGTCAGTTAGAATAGTGGTAAAGGACTTCTTTCACGTGCCTAAACACTCCAAGACCTAAATATTCTTCAGAAGAATTGTTTTTGAAGACAATGCATCTGATTTGGTTATATGGAGAAATTATTTCTGGGATTTCCTGGTAATTCTATGATAGGCAGGAGTACAAACTGGAAATTTTATAGGTCTCTATATTATAGGGTTTAGTTTGTGACTTTTGCTTTACCTTGTCATGCTTTCTCTGTCTTATAAACCTTTGCAGTGTGATGTTTAAAGAAAAATAAAAAACACACTGTAGATGAGCTTTTTGAAAACTCGTGTATTCATTATAGTGTTTTTTCCTGTAATTAAAAAAATGCATCACCTTTCTAAGGTTTAATAGTAATAATAGCTGCCATTTATTCAGGACATATTGTGTACCAGACAAAGTGTTAGGAACTTTATTCATTCATTTATTCATTCATTATTTGCTCTGTTGCCTAGGCTGGAGTACAATGGTGCAATCATAGCTCGCTGCAGCCTCAAACTCCTGGGCTTCAAGCCTCCAGAGTAATTGGGACTACAGGTGTGTGCCACCACACCTAGCTAACTTTTTTATTTTTTGTAGAGACAGTGTCTTTCTGTGTTGCCCAGGCTAGTTTCGAACTCCTGGCCTCAAAAGATCCTCTTGCCTCAGTCTCCCAAAGTGCTGAGATTACAGGCAATATAGGCATGAGCCACCAAACTTGGCCCAGGAACTTTCTGTTCATTTTGTCTTATGTATGAAGTAGCCCTACCAGCTGTTTCATCCTGGAAATGTAGAGGAGGAAGCTGAAGTCAAAGACTCTAGATGTCTGTTTAATATTGAGTCCCAGGCACCTCCAGCTCAACATGTCCAAATAGGAACATGTCTCCCTTCTCTCCCATGTTTTGCCCTACCTCTGCCACACTCCCACCACCAGAAAAATCAGACAAACAAAAAACCAGACATAACAATCATTGTGCTTTTCCTCTCTCAGGAATGGTGTCACCATTCATCCAGTTCATGCCTGAAACCTGGGAGTCAACCGTACCTCCTTCTTCCTGGTTGTCCTGCATAAATTTATCACCAAGAATCTTATCAGCTTGTCAACTGTTACTATATATTTCCTTCCCATTTTTCATCCCCATTTCCACCACTCTATTCCATTTCATCATTATTTTCCTGCCTTATCTATTGTGGGGGGCCCTAACTGGCCTGTCTCTGATCTGACCTACTGCCCCTCCACCATCTGGTCCATTCAATCTGCAGCCTGAGTGAGTGATTTTTTCTAATATGCAAATATGATTTTAATATGCAAATATATGATTTTATATTGCTTCAGACACAGCCCATTAATTATCCTGAGGATAAAATCTAGCCACTTAAATTTGGCTTACAGTGGCCTTCAGATATGACCCTGTCTACCTTATTAGTCTGTTATATTCTTCTTTCAATGTCTTGAACCGAACACAATCTCTTTAGTTCTTAAATATGTGATTCCCTCTTCCTTGATCACTCTGTCCCTCCTCTTTGCCTAGCCAACTTTCATTCATCCTTCAGGCTTCAGCTTAAATACCATTTCCCTGGATATTTCTGCAGCAGGCCAGCATAGATCTTTCTGTAAGACTCACCACCTTACATTTGTTGAGGATTATGGTTATTTCTGCATGGGACGCCCACAATGGCAGGGACCATAAGAGATTTGTTCAGGATTATAACATCTGACTCAGAGTTGATGCTGAGAGTCTACCTTGAAGAGAAAAAAACCTTTTTCCCCCACCCTTTTAGGCTCACTACCTGGAGCCCTGCAAAATAAATGAACAAAAGACAGGTTAATAGGAGAAAAAGTTTATTACATATGCATGAATGTAAAGAAGTGTTAGACCAGAGAGCTTATATACCATTTTAACAAAGAGTGGTAAATTATGGAGAAATAGCTAGAGAGAGGGAAGGTTGAGCTTCTAGGATAAATTGTAGGAAGATAAATATGTGGGAACTAACAAGATAAGGGTTATTTAGTGAAGTTTGTTATGCAGACTCAAGTTAGTGCCTTCCCCATTGATAATAGTTGTTCTCTTCCTAGTACTAGAGAGGAAGACACATTTACAAATGGAAATCTGTTGCTTGTACATAGGAAAATTTGTGCCTACATTTATACAGAAAGAGGGAGAGCAAAGAGAAAATTGCTTTCAGCTCAAAACAATTCTTAACTGAAGGGGCATATTTTGGGGTGGCACACACTGGTCCCTTTCAAAAGGAATAAGTTGCTGTTGTCTTGTCATGATGAATTGCACTTCTTTGAATTCATTCTGCCTTTTGAAAGTAAATTTAATTCTCAATTGTTTCTGTTTTTGAATGTAGTTTGCAGGAGCCCATGACGACTGTGTGAGTGGAGCCCAGCTGTGAGCCTGCCCCCAGCATGGATGACTACGTAGTCCTGAGAGTGATCGGGGAGGGCTCCTTTGGCAGAGCTCTTTTGGTTCAGCAGGAAAGCAGTAATCGGATGTTTGCCATGAAAGAAATAAGGCTTCCTAAGGTCACTGCTAAAGAAATTCGCTTAAAAGTGTACATGTAGTTTGTGTAAGAAAATAACTTCTTGATATTTAACATGGAACTTCTTCATGCAAGACATAATCACTTTATTCATAGGGCTTGATTTATGTGGTTCTTAGGATATTGTAATTAACAAGGGAGAAAAATTTGGTGGTGATTACTGTTTATTTTATCTCACTGAGTCATTGGTAATAATTTACACTTTTGTTTACCCAACAGTGTAGGAAATCTTTGCCAAAAGCAAATCAGCTACAATATTAATGAAAAAGGAACATAAAAATCAAATGAAGAACAAAGACCTAAAATGGTAACCTTTTAGGTTAGGAACCTATTCTTGGATAAGTTTATAGGTTTTATTTTTCCATAGACTATTACTGCATATCATAGTTGTCCTATGAAAGAATCCATGCCAGGGAGACTGCTTACTAATACTTTGATTAATTTTTTAAAAATACATTTAACAAAATTCTCAGAGTGGTAGGTCTTTTTTTCCCAATGTGTTCTTGACTTGTTCAGTGATTCTGAAACTTGAGTGGGTATCATAATCATCTGGAGGGCCTGTGACAGCAGATTGCTGTGCCCACCCTCAAGAATCTGATTGGGTAGGTCTGGGTGGGCCTGTGAATTTGCATTTTTAACAAGTTCCCAACAAGTGCTGATTCTGCTAGTCTGAGAACCAGCACCATAACCAGTGCATAATCAGTAGCAATTTCTTGGTTGTAAGATAAATAAATCATTGAGAATTTCATCCTCATAGAGGATGTTAGGGGTAAACAGTTTAGGAAACTTACTTTTTATATCATCTTTTTGCATCCTTGATGTAGTAACACACCAACATAATCTTTTTTCATTTGGGCCAGTGGACTGATGAAATGCAGACAGTCAAAACATGAGATCCCTTTTTTTTCTTTTAGTATATACTGTTTTTGGTGGCATACTGGTTATCCAACTTGAATGATACTTAGGCTCATGTTAAAACTAGTTTACATTCTGCACGTATAAAGAATGAAAACAAAAACCATAAAAATACAAGGAAGGGGCCAGCTTATGCATGCGAAATATAGCGGTAGTTGAAAAATCACCACATATTTTCTCCTGGAGTTTGATAAACTTTAGTTGGGTTAACATACAGTGTTATAAAACTGTATCTAGCACCGAGTATCATACACTGAAGTATTATATATTATTATACATAATAATATAATTATATTATTAGAAAACTATTTTTAAGTGCAAAATTAAATTTATGCTTATTTAAAATCTTTTCCCAGTCTTTCTCTGACACACAGAATTCTAGGAAGGAGGCTGTTCTGTTAGCCAAAATGAAACACCCCAATATTGTTGCCTTTAAAGAATCATTTGAAGGTAAATATGAATTCCCCCAAATGTGTGCATCTCTGATTTTGATTTATGGCCACTACTGCTTTCCTAAAGAGTCTTATATCTGTTTTAGCTCAAGGACATTTGTATATTGTGATGGAATATTGTGATGGAGGGGATCTGATGCAAAAGATTAAACAGCAAAAAGGAAAGTTATTTCCTGAAGATATGGTAAGATATTGATTTCTGTAGTTTCCCTCAGGGTTTAGAAGCAGCTTTTCTCAGAAACTTTGTATAAGTTAAAATAAAAGCATTGGTATCTGTAATTACCTGACACACTAGTTAGAAATGACTGATTTCTGTGTGTCAGTGTTAACTGTCTGCAGGATGTGGCCACCTGAAATAGTTTTAGGAGGTAAAACTGATACAGGTTATAAAATATTAAGGAATTCTTCCATGCTTACAAGAATATCAAAATTACATTACTACTCATATTTTGTACTAGATATTTAATCTTGATGCCAAAATTTTAGAAGGCAGGTAGATTTTTATTGTGTTATTTTTAGACCATCAGAAGAATGAAGCCTGCCGTTTCTTTTTCTTATAACTACCTATACTCAGTCTTTTTCCTGCTAAAGCTCAGAGTGTTCCCATAAGTCCAGGACTTGCTACCTTTTTAATCGTATACTAAATATTTTTGTAATGAATTGGCTAAGGAAAATATTTAAATAAACAGCACCAATGGGGCTTAGTTTGATTTAGGTTATAGCTAAATCATGAAAATATAATGAATTAATATAAATCAATATTCTTCATTTAGAATTTGTATTGTTAAAAATATGGGCTCCATAGAAGGAAGTCAATTTTGACTTTAAATGTATGAATCTTCATAGCAAAAATGGAAAAAAAATCAGTTTGATATTTAATTGTAGGCCCCCAAGGCACCTAGAAATTATGGGTACTATTATCTGGGGATTTATAAGCAAAAATTGCTCACAATCAAAGAATTGTTTATAATATAATGAAATCTTTTAATACTGCCATATGAATATTCTGAAAAAGTCAATGAAAATCCAACATGATCACACTAGAAATTCTGTAGTATATTTATTTCTAAGTAGTGCGCTATCTTATGTATGCATTTAAGAAATATTTTTATTTGGTTAAATATAAGAAAAATATAGTGCAAGTTTTATTAAAATGAATTGCTATTTGGATCATACATAAGATGATGGAACATGGGAACCACAGCTTTTTTGAATTTCTCTAGGTAATACTGAATCTTAGTTGAACTATTATTTTCAGGAATTCAATACTCAGAACTTATATAAAATCTTGGTCAACTAAGGCCTAGAGGTGATTTTTGGAATTTGGGGTTAAAATGAAGAAGTTATTTTCATTTTTGCAAACTTTTTCATACTTTTTTTTCTTACAGATATTTAATTGGTTTACACAAATGTGCCTTGGAGTAAATCACATTCACAAGAAACGTGTGCTACACAGAGATATCAAGTCGAAGGTGCGTGGAATACATTTTTAGACTTAACACATTGACTGCCACATTAGAAAAAAAATTTTTTTCCTTGGGGCGATGGTGTTTTATTACAAAAATAGAATAAAAACTTCAAAAACAAAATGATACTTTATAATTCAATGAAAAATTTGTTATTTTTTATTGTTTTCTGTGGTTTTTTTCAATTAAAAAGTAATATAAAAATTTAAGAATTAGTAATGTAAAGAGTAATGTGAAAACTTAAAAAATAGTTCATAAGGCTAAAGTGTTTTTCTTAACTTGTCAGGCTTAAGTATAATTTAAAGGTAAACATAAATAGAAAAATGAAATTTATTGACTTCTGTTCCTTTAATCTATGTTTTTAGAATTGTCAATATTAATTGTAACAATAAGAATATCAACAGGTAAGATTTTCACAAACCAACTGCAGGGTTTTGCCCAGGTTTTGCTTCACGAGGCCCCGGGCTCAATACTAGTGTTAGATAAATACAACTCACAAGGAGGTTAATGTGTTAAAAAGAAACTTAAGAGTATTTCATTATCTTTTTTCTGTGTTATTCTATGTCCTTTGGGGACATATTTATTTACTTTAGAAGTATTTGTCAGCCTAATATTTATTTCTATATTATTTACTTTTTAAATTTAAAAATATTTTCCCTTAGCTTTATTAAGATATAATTGACAAATATAAATTGTATATTACAGTGTACAACATGATATCTTGATGTATGTATATATACACATTGTAAAATGATTAACTCAAGCTAATTACATATTTATCATCTCATATACTTACCATTTTTTGTGGTGAGAACATTTAAGATCTAGTTTCTTAGCAATTTTGAAGTATAACGTACATTATTATTAACTATAGTCAACATACTGTAGAGTAGATCTGTAGAACTTAGTTATGCTAACTGAAACTTTGAACCCTTTGATTGAATATTTATATTAACCAAATAAGGTACTACTTGAGAAAAAGTCATTTAAATCTCTGTTGTAGTACAGTTGTGTGTTGCTCAGTGACAGGGGATACATTCTCATAAATGTGTTGTTAGGAAATTTCATTGTGTGATCATAGTGTATACAAACCTAGAGGGTATAGCCTACTGCACACCTAGGCTATGTGGTACAGCCTATTGCTCCTAGACCACAAACCTGCATACCAAGTTACTATACTGAATACTGCAGGCAGCTGTAACACAGTGGTAAGTATTTGCATAGCTAAACATGTCTAAATGTAGAAAAGGTACAGTAAAAATACAGTATTAAAATCTTACACGATCATCATCATATATGCAGTCTGCCGTTGACCAAAATGTCATATGCGGTGCATGACAGTATATGTTAATGTGTTCTCAGCTCTCTTAGTGACCACTTACAAAGTCCATATGTTGACACTTGGGCCTGCCACCAGGTGAAGTCACTCAAACATAGGTTCCTAGCTGGTTGATTGCTCCTGCTGATACAGCCTGAAACTTGCTGGCCAGATTTCGAAGCAGTCATCCTGAATTCCCACACAGGGGAACGTGTAGCTGTCAAGAGGGGATGGTGCCATGCCACTCAGAGACTCAGCTGTCACCATTCCATTTCTATCCTTAATCTCCATCATCAGCGGGCTTTGGAAGACAGCTTCTCCGCAGACCTTGATCTCATAGTTGAATGACAGAAGACATAATCTGAATTCTTCTTTTTAAATGCAGAATATCTTCCTCACCCAAAATGGAAAAGTAAAATTGGGAGACTTTGGATCTGCCCGTCTTCTCTCCAAGTATGTATCTCTGCTCTATAGTAGTGACAGTAATCAAAATGTCCATTTTCAGGAATGCTCTGTAATCATTCTTTGCCTTTTTATGGTTTTAGTCCGATGGCATTTGCTTGTACCTATGTGGGAACACCTTATTATGTGCCTCCAGAAATTTGGGAAAACCTGCCTTATAACAATAAAAGGTAAGTGGTGTACTTATTTGGTGCATGGGTCACTGGTGACAGGCAGTGTGGCCTGCAAACAGTGCTAGAGTCTGGGGCCACTTTAAAGCAGATGCGTGGAGCATGTTGGTTTTTAAAATATATATTTGAAAGCAGTATGGAATCTATATTCCTAGGCTTCTAGATGAAAGTCTTAGTTTTCCGACCATTTTAATCAGAGCTGAGAGGAGCTGATTGTAAATGCTGAAAGAAAGGCTAGTCATTTCTAGGGACAATATGAATTATAACACTGGTTCCCAAACTTTGCTGCTCCTGCTTTTAAAAATCCCAGAGCCTAGATTGCATCCATACCAATTAAATCAGAATGTCAGTGAATGGGAAGCAGGCATCAGTAATTTTTCAAGATCACCAGGTGATTTCCAACATTCAGGAACTGAAAGATTATATCACTGGATTAACATTTATATGGCTAGATCATAACCACTTGACTGCTAGGTTATTTAATTGCAGGAAGTTAGTATGAAGACCTTATGATTTAAAACATGTATTTTCTGAATATAAGTTATACGTGCCCATTGTGTGGATGGGTGGATGGGGAGGATTGGAAATAGAAAGATATGTAAGAAAAGAAATGGAAATCACCCACTTTTCTCAACTACTAATAATATTTTGATGGGATTTTTTTCCCCATCCAGTCACTTTTTTCTCCTGTAACTGTTGATATATTCTATATACAATTGGTCTCCTGTTTTTTTTTTTCACTTTATCTTATATCATATTCATTTTCCCACATATTTAAACTCTTCTTAAATATTTGTAATGGCTGCCTTACCATAGGGCTTTCCAAAATTTACTTAATCCTTCCTCTGGTTTTGGCTGTATATTTCCAGTTTTCAGTATCATAAGCAGTGCTGTGATTACCATACCTTTTGTGCATAAGTATGTCATTGTTTTATATCACATTCTTGGCATGGATTCCTAGAAGTAGAATCTCATTACTTTCTGCTGACTTGTTTTTTGAAAATGTAAATAGATTCATTTTAGAGTAGAATTGACTGAACTGGGGATAAAACAGTTCTAAAGGGACTTATTGGCACAATTGGGGAAATTCGAGTATGGGCTAAATATTAAATAATGTTACTAGGCTGGACATGGTGTAATCCCAGCACTTTGGGAGGCGAAGACGGGAGGATCACTCGAGGCTAGGAGTTTGAGACCAACTTGGGCAACATAGGAAGACTCCATTCCTACAAAAAATAAGAAAAAGTAGCTGGGCGGGATAGCATGCGCCTGTAGTCCTAGTTACTCAGGAGGCTGAGGCAGGAGGATTGCTTGATCCCAGGAGTTCAAGGCTGTGGGCTGTGGGCAATGATCGTTCCTGTGAATAACCATTGCACTTTAGTCTGGGCGACATAACAAGACTCCATCTCTAAAAAAAAAGAAAAGAAAATGTTTGGAAGCTGACTAGTAGATGGTGAGAATGATGGAGGAAACAGAGTAGGGTGTAGGGCCAACTATAAAACTCTTCTGATTTTGAAGAGCTATTTTGTGGAAGAGTCAGTAGTCTTGTTCTCTTTGTTTGGGAATGCAGAGATAACCCTGAGGGTAGAGAGAGTTCCCAGAGATACATTTTGCCTTTTTTTCTTAAGATACCGAGTCTTGCTCTGTCATCTGGGCTGGAGTGTGCAGTGGTGTGATCATAGCTCACCGTAGCCTCAAACTCCTGGGCTCCAGCAGTCTTCCTGCCTCAGCCTCCTCAGTAGCTGGGACTACAAGCAAGTGCCACTATGCCTGGCTATTTTTAAAATTTTTTGTAGAGGCCGGGCGCGGTGGCTCACGCCTGTAATCCTAGCTCTCTGGGAGGCCGAGGTGGGCGGATCATTTGAGCTCAGGAGTTCGAGACCAGCCTGAGCAAGAGTGAGACCCCATCTCTACTATAAATAGAAAGAAATTAATTGGCCAACTAATATATATAGAAAAAATTAGCCGGGCATGGTGGCACATGCCTGTAGTCCCAGCTACTTGGGAGGCTGAGGCAGCAGGATTGCTTGAGCCCAGGAGTTTGAGGTTGCTGTGAGCTAGGCTGACGCCACGGCACTCACTCTAGCCTGGCCAATAAAGTGAGACTCTGTCTCAAAAAAAAAAAAAATTTTGTAGAGACAGGGCCTCACTATGTTGCCCAGGCTGGTCTAGAACTTCTAACCTTAAATGATCCTCCCCACCTTGTCCTCCCAAAGTGCTGGGATTACAGGTGTGAGCCACTGCAACCGGCTGCACTTTGGCTTTTGATAAAGTAGAATGGTATCCCTTAGAACTGTCTAGCAGGGGAACAGACTGTGACCAAGGTACAGAGCTGTCAATTAGGAGATGCAGTCAGAAGCTCGGTGCTGTGCATAGGGCATTCCAAGTGGAAGCTGCACTGAATGTCTTCCAGAGTCCTTCTTGCAGCTATGATAATCTGAGTCTACAAATATTCCCTCTTGCTACTGAATTCCCAAATGCTACTGGATGGATATCAGAACTACCCTCATTTGGAGAGGTGAGGCTTGGAAAGCAGAGAGTTTTATTGTGAACATTACTCTTAGTAAGTGTCTAAGTATTAGACCAAAATTACTGTATGTTTTAATACCTAGGAATTCCTTGTGATATCTATTCTTATTAAAGGTAGGATACTTTTTCATTTTTCTGTATTAGAAAATCCATGTATTTTCACATGTTAACTCATAATCCACTTGTTATTACATTGCTTTTTTGTGCTTCCAGTGACATCTGGTCCTTGGGATGCATTCTGTATGAACTCTGTACCCTTAGGCATCCAGTAAGTATGGCATGCAAAATGGAAGAGGCAGCTTGTCATATCTGGCTGAGTCCTAAGTAATGTGCCAAATTCCAGTTGGCAGTTTGCTTCTCTAGGATGAAGTCATTATAAAAGTTTTTATATGTTTCCACTGCTGTCATCTTTGCCTTGAGCTGCTTTTGTAGCATATACTAATAGGAAATTTCCATTGTTTAGTTTCTGTTGTGCTATATATCGCCTGCCTGTCTGCCTTCCCTCCTTCCTTCCTTTCTTTTCTTCCCTTCCCTTCCCTCCTCCCTCCCTCCCTTCTTTTTGCTATTCTTAATTTTTTTTATTATATTTTGATAAAATATATATAACAAAATTTTCCACTTTATTTTTAAGTATACAATTCTGTGGCATTAATTACATTCACAATATTGTGCAACCATTACTACTACCTATTTGTTAAACTTCTCTATCACTCCAAACAGAAACTCTGTAACCATTAAATAATTACTCCTCATTCTATGCTCCCCTCAGCCCCTGGTAACTGCTATACACATTCTTGTTTCTACTAGCAAGAATAAGCATTAAGGACTACAGTGCCCTGAATATTTGGCACTAGATTTGTTGTCTTTTGTCTGCTTGAAGGCAGAAGTCATTCTCAAACCTGTAGGAAATGCAGAAAATCAGTAGAATGGCTAAAAAAACAGAGGCAAAGCAGATTCAATCTTATTTTTTCATTGCCTGATTTTTTCCTTTGTTATTTGTTGGTTTTTCTTTTTTGGTATCTTCACTTGCATTTTTTATTAGTAGAGCAATATACTTTCAAGACAGAATGCCAACATGTTCTTATATAAGCAGTACCAAGGCTGACATCTAATGTTAGTTCCAATATATTTATTATACATTGAAAACTTTAAAAAAGTTATTCCAGTCTGTCATGCATTATCCCACTCTGTTACTTATGAAACTTTAATCTTGACTTTAATGACAAGAGCAGTGAAAAGGATTTTGCAGTAGACTGAACAAGTCTGAAGTGTGCGTTGCTTTGCAGCACACCTGGGGTTTTCTGGAAAGGAGTGGAGCAGAGGAATAGTATACTTTTTAGAGGCCTGTTACTATCATTTGACCTTTTAAAAAGCCATATGTATGTATTACTTTGATTTTCAAAATATATTTAAAAATATATATCTGCAAAACCATTGGTTACGACAAATAAAGTACCCAAAGTAGGAACTGATGGAAAGACTTTCTCTAGAGGGGGCAGCTTTTTATTATTCATGTGTTGCCTTTCTAGACCTGAACCACCATAAAATTGTAGGGCAGTATCTTAAGGATCCCTCTAGAAAGAAAATGAACAGATATCTGACAAGTTTATACAATTAAAATAATTTATATGCTTTCAGCTCCTCTGGTAGTTTCCGATTTCCATATTCTTTCCCTATATCCTCTTTTAAAGTTAAAATATTTTACTTTTCAGTTTCAGGCAAATAGTTGGAAAAATCTTATCCTGAAAATATGTCAAGGGTCCATCAGTCCACTGCCGTCGCACTACTCCTACGAGCTTCAGTGTCTAGTGAAGCAGATGTTTAAACGGAACCCTTCACACCGCCCCTCAGCTACGACACTGCTCTCCGGACGCAGCGTGGCTCGGCGTGTCCAGAAGTGCTTACCCCCTGAGGTGCGACTTTGGTGGTGTGTTATGTTTTAAACACACCACCCCCTGATGGTGTGTTATCTTTTAAATACAGTTACATGGTACATGTACTTGTGAAATTCAAATGATGGGCTGGGCGTGGTGGGGACGCCTGGTGTGCCAGCTGCTCAGGAGGCTGAGGCAGGAGGATCACTTGAGCCCAGGACTTTGAGGCTGCAGTGAGCTAGGCTGGTGCCACGCACGGCACTCTAGCCCAGGCAACAGAGTGAGACCCTGTCACCCCTGCCAAAAAGAAAACAAATTCAAGTGATGCAGAAGTGTATTAAAAACTAGAAAGTTAAAACTTCCTCCCCATGCTCTTTTCTATCCCATAATGCTGTTCCCCAAGTATAATCACGGTTCCACTTTGCATATCCTTCCAGGCCTTTTTCTAGACATATATAAATGTCCATATTTGTCTCGCCATCTAAATGATATGTATTCTTTAAATGACATTTTTATTTTTCAAGTTTAAATATTGTGCTGAGGAATGTTGATGATTAACTGACCTTATGGTAATGTCTATAGAAAAGTGTATTTCATATCTTTAAATTTTCAACTTTACATTTCAGATCATCACAGAATATGGTGAACAGATATTAGAAGAAACCAAAAAAACTAAGCATAATACACCAAGCAAAAAGGGTAAGAATGTTGGAAAAACTATTTATTGTTGAATACAGGAGAACAGAAAAGAAAATATAATTTTCAAATTATTGAAATCATTATCGGAGATACTCCTCAAATCAAAATTTTCTTTTTGTTACTCCAGACACAATTTTCTACTGAATCTTATCTCTTAATTTTATTTAATTTTACCTTTTTCCCTGGAAAATAACAAGGATCCAAAAAACAGCCTAGTTTGGACACTTTAGTGTGCAAAGATTGTTCGCTGTGTAGTGTGAGTACCATGTTTACTCTGGCTTGTTGTAGGTCAGGTAGATGGCTTCTATGGGCTGGCCTAGGAATCTAACCATGAAAATATAACACTGATCTTGCAGGAAAAATGTATCCCCAAGTTTCTGAAGAAACATCATTCTTTAAAAACACAACCTTTTCTAATGTGAGCTGTGGGCTTTGGGTGATCGTGATGTGTCCGTGTAGGCTCCTTGACTGTAATGGTGCAGTATGGGGGAGGTGGCATGGGGGACACAGGGGTATGTGGGAATCTCTATACTCTCTGGTCCATTTTTCTGTGAATCTAAAACTGTGCTAAAAAAATTAAATTTATTAAAAACAAAAGCCAGAGCCTTTTCAAAAGTTGGGAACCATCGCATAATAGCTGTAGTCTATCCTGAGCAGATATCAATTTTAATTTATTGTCTCTTTGGAAGTTGTCACCTCTGAATTTTTTCAAAGCTATTTTTATTCCTTTTCATTTGTCATCAATGACTTCCTTCTGAAGAAATCCCACAAAGACAGTAGATATGAACAGAATGAAGGAGAAGAGCTAAGAAGTGTAAAAATCACCCACTGTTGGGACATGTGCAACACCTCCATTGTCTGGTGCTCTTTATCTCAGTGTTATACTCACATAGTACAAAAGAAACATTGTGAAAACTCTATTGTTTTCTTAAAGTTAACTGTTAACTGTTATTTTTGGAAGGATGTAACCCCTTCAGTCTTATAATTCAAGCTTTTCCCCATTACTTAAGAGATAGCCAGTTTTCTTTGTTCTACCAGTTTGCTTTGGCATTAATTTTACTTTAGATACTGTTAATATTTTGTAGCTTTTGTTCACATCCCAACATAGTGGGAAATTAGTTTTAAAATGCTGGGTAAGAGGAAACAGAGCTAAGAAAAGTTTCAAGATGGTTTGGAAAAGTAGAATTTCTATACAGAGAATACAGAAATACAATTTCTATAAAGAGAGGATTAAAGTAGTTTATGGAGAAATAAACCCAGCTTCCCGAGTTAGAGAAATGCCACTGTATTGGAACCATGTGTCTGGTGACATCTCCAATTTAGTCCATAGATAGTGAGACAAGAGCAATGAAGTGCAGGGATCATGTCTGGCTTGCTCACTCTTGTATTCTCAGTGCTTGTCATCAAAGATATTCAATAGCAATTTTAAAAATGTTGAATTAGAATAAGGGACATGAACTGCAGGGCTCTGCCAGAGAGGAACATGAGGCAGGAGCCATCCCTGCCAAAGGGATCAATTGCCAGAGTTGTCTGCTGCTTCCTGCTGGTCCCTTGTGAGTGAATCAGCTGCTCACTTCTTGTTGGACATACCTATTCTACCTGCTGTGACAGCTGTCAGGAAAAGCACAGGCTCTACCAGCATGCACTGAGGGGGAGAGCAGTCTTTAAGTCTGCAGAGGATATTACCGCTTAGTGCTGAAACAGGTTGGCATAAGTGAACAGAGATATCTTTTAACCTTCAGATTTTAACATTGGGAATAAAACAACAGAAAGAAACTCTTTCAACAGCCAGGGTGTATTACTGGGTGACTACAGCTTGATATCCCTATTTAGGATAGCAAAGAGCTTTGGCACTTTGACTTTAAAAACGTCACTTGTCTGTCAAGTTTTATGCAGGTCACATTAGGAACTGAATGAGTCTTTAAGTGCTTTCTCTTTTTACCGTCTCTCTCTCTCTCTCTCTCTTTTTTAAAGCAGACCCCAGCAGAATCAGGATAGCTTTGGGAAATGAAGCAAGCATGGTGGTAAGTGCTTTAAAATTAAATTTATGAAACATCTGTCTACTAGGTACTGGGTGCCCTTAAGTGCCGTGAGGTATCTGGAAGGCTGTGACCTGGTTGCTCCAGTGTTATCACGAGAAGCAATCTGGAGCTGTTGTCTTGCACTGCCAGCTGAGCCACTTCCGATCACCATTTATTGTATTTGGGTTTTTTAGTTCTTTAGAGGCTCTTTAAGGTCTTGCTATATTACCCAGGCAGGTCTCAAACATCTGGACTCAAGCCATCCTTCCGCCTCAGCCTCCTGAATAATTGGGACTGCAGGTGTGCACCATAGCATCCAGCTAACTGTGCTTGTGTTTTCATTTCTAACCCTTTGCACTTGCTTGCTTTTTTCTCATCATCCACTTGACATTATCCACACTCGACATCCGAGTGCAAAGGGTTAATTATTGATGATGGTGGTTTTAATACAGATGCGAGAGAACTTTGTCCTGCTTTGAGTCATGAATATCTTGTTTCTGCCTGCCTTTCTGTTTGTTTTTTATTGTGGTAAAAACTCAATGTGCCAGCCAAGGCCCCAGTGTGCCTGGGACTGTCTAGGTACTAAATCTGTATTCCTTCTGAAAATACATGCAGATTTAATAAAAATTACATAGTGTTACTACTATACTTCATGAAATAAATCAAGGGCTTTGATAATCTGAAAAAATACTGAATTAAGTGGGAATATTTTGACCATATATAGCAACTTTATAAAATAACTCATTTTGATATTACAGCATGAAAAAAAGCCCAGTATAGCAAACCATCATGAAATTTTCCATTACTCTTTTCCTCAATAAAGACCTGTCATTTATCTCTAATATTTTTATATATCCTCTTCATATTTGTAATTGATATTAATGGCTGTCAATGTATTAATATATAGCTATTATTAATAATATATTGGCTGGGTGCGGTGGCTCACGCCTATAATCCTAGCACTCTGGGAGGCCGAGACGCGAGGATTGCTTGAGGTCAGGGGTTCGAGACCAGCCTGAGCAAGAGCAAGACCCCATGTCTACTATAAATAGAAAGAAATTAATTGGCCAACTAAAAATATATATAGAAAAAAAAAAATTAGCTGGGCATGGGGCCACATGTCTGTAGTCCCAGCTACTTGGGAGGCTGAGGCAGAAGGATCGCTTGAGCCCAGGAGTTTGAAGTTGCTGTAAGCTAGGCTGATGCCGTGGCACTCTAGCCTGGGCAACAAAGTGAGACTCTGTCTAAAAAAATAAATAAAATAATATATTTACATGTATGTAGGTGTATGGTTAATATACATATATGTATGTATGCATATGTTTATTATACATGTCTTCTATATGCTATAATATACAAGTATTTGGTGTTTTATGACTTCATGTTTTTTAATTCATTAATTTTTATCTAAAATGAAAATAACTGACTTTGTATATTTGTTAACCTTTTCTGTAGCAATTCAAGCATTATTGAATCTGTACTTTTAATCTCTTTTAAAGCAAGAGGAAGAACAAGGTAGAAAGTATAGCCATACTGATTTAGAAAGCATTAATAAAAATGTGGCTGACAGTACACTGAGGAGAGTAAACAGAGAAGAAAAAGGTAAGTTACTCTAATTCTGACCATTTCATAGGTGGGAGTTAGGGAATATAGAAGGAGTACCAATTTTCATGTTACCAGGTCTTAGTTATCATAAGCAAGTATACAGGCAGATATTTGTTTGCTTATCCAGTAATTTATTTAACGTTACTGCAATATTTACATACCAAAAAAAATAAAAAAAGAAGCTAGTATTTAGCGCCATTAGGAAAAGTAGTATATATTGTAGTATACACATAGCATAATGTGTATACATAAGTCCCTCAGGGGTTCATTTTTATACAATGTATAATATGTAACTATATGCATATTGTTTTTTTAAAATAACTTTAATGATTCATTTTACATTTTCATTTGGGATTTTATTTTCATTTCCTTTGATACTTAGACTTGAAAGAACAGTGTTGCTAGATCTGAATTTGAAAGAGAAAAGAAATACTTCCATATTATTGTTAGAGTATGTGCGTGAATGTAGATGAGTAAATAAAATAATATGCTTAGCATTCCTTTTTAACATTTTAAAATCAGGTGATAAATCAGTCCATCTGAGGAAAGCCAGTTCACCAAGCCCTCAGAGGCGACAGTGGGAGAAAGATGCACCCAATACAGCTCTTACAGCTTTGGAAAACTTATCCATACTTACCTCCAGTTTACCCGCAGAGGACGATAGAGGTTGGTGGTTAGATTGAATACTATTATTTTATTATAGAACATTTTCTAATAGTTACTCAGTATGCTAGAGGTTTTTTCTTTAACGTTCTTGAAGGATATTTGGTATTACACATCAGGACACTGCTCATACAGGTGGGTGAAATAGATTTTAGATGAGGGCCAAACATAACTAACTTTGTTTGAAATATGATCTGGAAGATAGATGGTGAAAAATCTTTTTTTACTTGGCATTAATTTTTATCTTTTTACAACTAGGTGGTTCTGTAATAAAGTACAATGAAAATAATACTCGTAAGCAGTGGCTCAAAGAGACCCCAGACACCTTGTTGAACATCCTTAAGAATGCTGATCTCAGCTTGGCATTTCAAACATACACAATATATAGACCAGGTAATTCATGTGTGTTGTGTGACCATGGAAATCCTTTGATTTTTTTCATTGTGGCACATACATATAAAATTTAACATTTTAACCATTTAAAAATATACAGTTCAGTGGCATTAAGTACATTCACATTGTTGTGCAGCTATAACCTCCATCCACCTACAGAACATTTTCATCTTCCAAAATTGAAACTCTGTACCCCTTAAATAATAACTCCCCATTCCAATTGCCCTTCTCAGAAACCCTTTGATTTTAAAGTTATAAAATAATTCATAGCATTGTATTTCTTGGTGTTTTTTTTCTTTTAAAAAGATAGGGTCTACTCCATCACCCAGGCTGGAGTGTAGTGGCATGATCATAGCTCACTGTAGCCTTGAACTCCTGGGTTCAAGTGATGCTTCTGCCTCAGCTTCCCTGAGTAGTGGGGACTACAGGTGCATGCCACCATTGCCTGGCTAATTTTTAAAAATTATGTAGAGTTGGGGTCTTGCTGTGCTGCCCAGGCAGGTCTCAAACTCCTAAGCTTCAGCAATCCTCCTAACGTGCTGGGATTACAGGCATGAGCCACGGCACCCTGGCTTTATGTGTTTTTGAATCTTTTCTAGCTAATCTTCAGCTACAATTAAAATTTTCCATAGAGCTACTTTACTTCTATTTGCTCATTAGTCTGCTTATTTTAATAATCATGCTACTACTTCCTTTAAGAGTAGCCTATTTTTACGATGTAAATATGCCACTACTTTAGTGACAACTCCAAGATTCCTTTTGTTGTGTACTTGAATTCTGTTACATTGAATAGAGCTCAAAAAGGGTGAACAATTAGGATTTGATTTTTAAATCTTTTTCTACAGACATTTTTACTAAAATATATAAAATCACTTTTTATTATACTATCCTTTGGAATCCAGGCCAATGGACTACATTAAGGATGTATATCTGTGTGTAATATTGATAATTCAATTACTAAACCACCTGGCTAGGTTAAGATCTAAGATAAATTATACCAAATAGAGCATGTAATGGTATGGCTAGTCTTAACTATATTTATTGTAACAGGTTTAGTCGTATTTGTTTATTTGGTCAGTATTTATTGAGTGCCTAACGTGTGTTAGATTAAGATAAAAAACAGAATAAAACACGATGCCTGCCCTGAAGGATGAAGAAGTTCATTACCTGGGAGCCCAATACACAGAGAATTGTAGTGCTCTGTAGAATATCCATTCTGATAGAGCTGAGCACAGAATATCATGAGAGGCCCGAGGAGAGGAAGATGTTAAAGAAGATTAATGATTCCGAATTCCAATTCAGCAATTTTAGATCTTGGATTTTGTGTGTGGTATAATGATGAAGTCTTTGTCATTTTGGGAAAGTTCCTGTTTAAAAAATATATCATAGTTCCATTTTGAAATGACTTTTATAAGATTCAGCCTGCATTTTTACATTAGGTTTTTATTCTGTAAGCAAAAAATCTAAAAGTAATCACTGCCTACAAAATTCTTTAAAAGCGTGCATGTGGTCTTCCTTTAATTCTCTACCCTTCCTCCCCTCCATTGTGAAAACTGGGAAGAGGAAAGCTCAAAGGAAAAAAAAATTAACTGTAATCCAACTTCTGAAGATAACTTTTAATGCCTTAATGTAAGTTCTTATGTTTGATGGTTTTTATTTTAATTTCTGAGGTTTTTTTCCTCTTGAAGATACTACTGTTTTTAAGTTTAATTCCACATACTGATGCTTCATGGGCCTGTTTTATGCCAAAACTTATGCTGGGTAATGTGAGGAGACACTACAAAAAACAAACAAAAAAAAAATACAGAGCATGGCATTGGCTTTTAGTAGCCAGCAAGTTTGTAGAGGATTTTAGTTGAAATGCATGAAATAAGGAAATGCTGTCTAAATGGGCATACCTTCTGTTAATATTCCCTGAAGGTTCAGAAGACTTCTTGAAAGGCCCCTTGTCCGAAGAAACAGAAGCCTCAGACAGTGTCGATGGAGGCCACGATTCTGTCATTTTGGATCCAGAGCGACTCAAGCCTGAGCTGGAGGAGGAGGACACGTATGTTGTGATATACCTAGGGAGCTTGAGTTGTGGTGTGTGCGCCTGTGGTTTAATTTAAACAATAAATTTAGACCGTAATACTTTCAGGTTTAGTAGGATCTTGTTACATTACTTTTCATCATAAATGGATTTTTACATCCTGATCTTTTGTCTGGGATGGGTAACATGTTCTGATATTGCAAAATTCCCGGCTGAGCCCTACACATACCATGTTTCCTGGAAAATAAGACAGGGTCTTGTATTTATTTTTCCTCAATAAGACATGCTAGGGCTTATTTTCAGGAGATGTGTTATGTTTTTTAAGTATGGTACAACAATCTACATTTATTCAAATATAGTTAAGTCGTCTTCTTCTGGAACATCATCATAACTCCCCAAGCCCCGAATTCCATCCTGAATTTTTTGCGACTCTATTTCCTTTAGAACCATTGGCCCCAATCTCTCGTGTTGAGCAATAGAGCTCTCATGGGGCAGATGAGAAGGGCTGCTCATCTTCTTTACCACTCCGAGAGGAAATGCATGGGATGTGCAGATACGCTGCATAGCCACGCCCATCACTAGGTCTTATTTTTGGGGTAGGGCTTCTATTGTGCAAATGCTTAGAAATCCTGCTAGGGCTTATTTTATATGTAGGTCTTATTTTCGGGGAAACACGGTATAACCTTTCAGCTTGGACTAGTTACTTTTAATACACTGGATTGTATATTGAAAAAAATTAGAAACGTGAAAGAAGTGATCTTTTGGAAGAACTAACAAGTATTTCTCTGTTCAATTGCCTTATGGAACTCATTTTTCGAAAACTTAAATACTGTTCTGGTGGTGTTCTGCTTTGAATCCATCAACAAATACTGTGCCCCTGATAGAGAGGCTTATCGTCCAAATTGTTTTCACAGGGACTTTGAGGAAGACGACAACAGCCCCGACTGGGTGTCAGAACTGAAGAAGCGAGCTGGACTGCAAGGTGTATCTGATGGATAATGCCCAAGGGGGTGTTCTGAGTCACACTGAGGAGATGCTGCAAATGAGGAATTCATGTTGGAATAATAATTAGTTCGCAGGATGTATATTTATTTTCCTTTGGAAATAGAATGAAGAAGGGGGAATTGCTAATACTGAAAATTGTTCCTGATTAGTATCATGGAGTGTAAAATATCTAGAACTCCTGTGAGTTTTTAAACTCATGGGAGAAGTTATCGCACAATGGAATGAGCTTTGGGCTTTGCAGTACAGTAGAGCAGAAATTGGATGCTAGATCTGCCACCAACTAGTTGTGTGATTGTTAGAAATTACTTTAACCTCTTTGATCCCCAATTTCCTCATCCATAAAATGAGGATAATGATGCCTACCTCAGGGATGCTGACCGTAGACCATTACAGCAGCCCTTATGTTATTATTGCAGTTACGATTTGGGTTTATTACCTTGTAACTCTTTTTACATTTCCTAAAGGCTTAAGGATGTAAATATATTCAATTATAACATAACAATATGTGCAGTTTTTTAATTAGACCTAGTTATGGGTAGTTTGAAGATCTTCACCGACTACCAGCTGTCCTCAAATACAGTCCCTCCTATGATGCACAGAAGAGCCCAGGGTGGAGGGCCAGCCATGGGAGGAGTGGCGCGGGCTGCAGATCTCTCAGAAGGTGGCAGTCCTGTAGGTGACAAAGGCACGAGGCCAAACGTGAGAAGATAGGGAAGGGTCAGAAACCAGAGAGTGATGCGGAACGAATGTGGGGACTCACGGCACATACATACTGGGTCCTGGCGTGTGTCAACCTCAGTTAATGCTATGATACTTCCGTGAGATGGAATATTTTACTAAAGAAGAAACAGGCTTTTTCCCAGTGGATCTCACAGGGGTGTGAAACTGACGGGTATAGGAAATGGCACTAAAGTAAAGAATAAGGGGGCATACGGTAGGGATATTAATGAGCATCTGCTCAAACCCGGAATATACACAACTTTTAAGGATTTAACAGTTTTTTAAATTTTAACATGCAAAAACCATGGTGTGGATGACCCCCCATCCCCATTATACACTACTTAGACATGTAGTCATCTTTAGTCTCCTCTGCTCTCTGGCAGTCTCCTGCTCTTTCCTTGTTTTGCAGGACCTTGACATTTTTGAGGAGTACGGCTTAGATATTTTATAGACCATCCCTCAGTCTGGGTTTGTTTGATGTTTTCCTCATGATTGGACTGAGCTCATGGGTTTGGGGGAAAATGACAAAGGTGAAATGCCCTTCGCATCACACTGTATCAGGGAGTAAGTGACATCCACATGACATTACGGGTAGCATTCACCTTGATCACTAGGTTAAGGCAGTGTCTGCCAGCTCTCCATTGTAAAGTTGCTAATTTTCCATTTTCATGCTCTGTTCACTCTACATGAATCACTAAGTCCAGCCCATACTCAAGGGGAGAGAAATTGATCTCTGTCCCTGGGGAGGGAGTGGGGGTATAATTCAGTACTAAGTCATTTGTTTTGTTGCTGGAATTGTTCTAGCTTGGGCCATTGGGAGTTGTTTCAGGTTGGCTCCTGTGTCCTTTGACATGCTCCTATTCCTTTTGAGCACTTTCTTCCTTCCAGGCACTATTAGAAGATAGTCCAGGCTCATCTTGTACCTTCTCTGCCCCAGCCTCAGAATCATCCATTTCTCCAAGGAGGCTTGGTTCCCTTCATTTGTTTAGAAACCAAGCTCTAGGTGCTGGGTATGCTTGTTCTACTGGTAGGTCACTGCTTCTAGGTCCTCCCAGCAGACAGAGCTAGGAAATACATGCCTGTATACTAACCTGTGGACCCACACATCTCTATAGTTATCTCTGCATCTGTCCATCTGTATGCATATTAAACCAACGGTGGATTCCTACTGATGCCCTGACTAATCCTGTACCATAGATTCATGCTAGCCTTTCCTACTTGCTTTTCTGTAACATCTCTCCCTGACAATGAGAAACCCAGCTTGCATCATGTACCATCCTCATCGCTGTTCAACCCCAGTATACTTGTAAAGCAGTTTCCAAATCATTAACCCTGTAAGAAACAAATTTACCACCTAGGGTTCAGAATTTATGTATGTTTCCTATTGTCTGCCTCGCAGTTTGCAGTCAAGCACCGTTTACTGATTTTGCTTAAGTTAGCTCCTTGAATGGTAGCTCACCACTCTCTTGAAGATTTTTCACATTAAAGCAGTCATGGATCATTTTAAGGATCTTTCCAGATACTCAGCTTCCATATATATAGCACTCTATACCTCTTAGTCATCTCAGATCTTAGCATTGACCCAGGGTGTGAACATTCCAAACCACCGAGCCAAGGGAACTTGAAATCATGTATAATTATTGAGCGACCGAATGAGTCTTGGATAATAAATCCTTTTGAATATCAGATGGTTTGCAGAGTTTTGCTTTTAATACAATTTCAGAAGACTAATGGAATTATCAGTTGATGATTATAAACCATAACCAGTTTTGGTGATAGATTGCTGTATGATTTTTTTTCTTTTATGACAGGATCTTGTTCTGTTGTCCAGGCTGGAGTGCAGTGGCAAGATCATAGCTCACTGCAGCCTCAAACCCTAGACTTCAGGGCTCAAATGATCCTCCCTCATCAGCCTCCCCAGTAGCTAGGACTACAGGCACATGACACCTTTCTGGGCCAGTTTTTTTTTTTTTTTCTGGAGACAGGTTCTTGCTCTGTTGCCCAGGCTGGTCAGGAACTCCTAGCCTCAAGTAATCCTCCTGCCTTGGCCTCCCAGGGTGCTAGGATTACAGACATGAGACACTGTGTACTGGTGGTAAATGCTTCTGATATCCAACCAGGCAAAAATTGAGGGACACCTGTAACAAAGCTTCCATTCCTATTATTTGGATGAGATTTCTCAGCCTTTACAGATTTTTTTTTTAAAGAAAAAAAATGGAAGGGAATCAGTGTTGAACCAGTGTTGAATCAGTGTTGGCTATTCTAGCAAGGAGTCAGCACTCGTCTGTGGGTACAGGTAGTAAGGAGGCGTGGGAAGCCCATCCAGGTCTTTAAGAGGTGAATGTCCAACACAGTTTTACTTTTGTAAATTTAATAAGTATAAAAACCCTTACGATTCTATGATCAGGAAATATAAATTAATTTCCATTTATGTACTTCTTTCAGAGCGGTATGATAGGGTAATCAGTAAGACTTTCAAGCATGAAAAAGATAATAACCTTGGGCTAAAATTAAATCAGAAAAGTGGGATGGAGATAGCGTTTCAAGGAGAAAAAAATGATGTAAATGACTTTCTGGTTCTTAAGAGTTTTGTGTTGTTTTCTTTTTGATGGATGATGGAGGGTTGCGATACCGTCCTGACACCTAGATGCCGTTGGATATGTTTTATTTGTGTCAATATTTACAACTGCAGGAAATTACATCCTTTTCAACCAAACACATGAAACGTCACTTAGGCGGCAGCTGACTGCAAACAGGGATTGAGGCATGGTCGGGTTGGGAGCCACGAGTGTACTGACCGCTGGGCCGCAGCCTGTGTCGTTAGAGGACGCGGCGGGAGGCCGCCAGTTGTGGCCAAATGTAGGATGAGGCTCCAGTCTCACGTCCACGTCTTGGCAATATTTGAGACTCTGCAGGAGAAACGCCCTTCCTCTCCACGTTTTGGGAGAGTACCGCCCTGCAGGGTTGCTGCAAAGCGCAGCGAAGATGTAGGCGAGGGCGGCGGACTGCTGAGTGTCAGGCGCAGAAGCCCCGACCTGCGGCGGCAGCGGGCGGTGGGTGACTCGGGCTGGTCGCCACGCTCCGAGCCCTCTTCGAGGTGGACGGTGTGGCCAGGTCCTGCGGCCACTCGGCCCCGCCCGCGCTGCCCCGCGCGGCTCCGCCCCGGCCGCGGTAGGCGCAGCGCCCGCCGAACCCGATCCGCCCCGGACGCCTCGCTCGCCCCGCGGAGCCGGCGGAGCAGGTACGCTGCCGGTGGGCCGCCTGCGCCCCGGTCCCGAACCGCCTCCGGGCTCCGGGAGCCGCGGGGGAAGGCGTTGGAACCCCGCCGCGGGTGACCGGGGTGGCGGGCCGAGGAGCTGCCTGGCGTCCTGGGCCGCGTCGGTCTCCATGGCAACGCGCAGCACGCGGAGCCCTGGGGCTGGCGACAGCTCTGCCACCCACCCGCCGGCCGCCTCCGGAGGTGGCCCTAGGGGAGAAGGATTTTCCCCAGGCCTGGGGGCTTCCACCCCCTGGTGCCACCCCCTGGGCCGGAGGGTCGCGGGCCCTCAGTTCCAGGGCTGGTCACCTGGAGCCCGGATTCCGCGTCCGCCTCCCTGAGACCCCGGTCCGCGGGTGCCCACGCCTCTCCTGGCTGCGGAGCTGGTTCCCAGCCCCGCGCAACACGTTCGTACCCACTTGCTACTCGGACACGAAGTTGTTTGCAAGCAGCCTGCCTGCTCGCCCGATTTTTAAAAACCTGTGTTATGCTGCAACTGTAGCATAAAGGGAATATATAGGGAAGCGATTTATAAATAAAGCCTATGTTTCAGTCTGTAGGAGCTTGGCACCACCACACTCGAATACGTAGTGACGTAGCCCGCGCCGGGGCACAGAGTGCGATGAACGTGGCGGCAGCAAATGCAGATTGTTAGGTCTGCGCTCCCTGGAGCAGCGCGGCCAGGGGAGGGCGTGATTTTCCCAAACGGTGAACAACTCTTGGTAAAGTTCCAAACAAAAGTGCAGGCAACCCTTGATTTACACGTAGTTGCATTTCTAGAAAAATCTAGTGTTCATTAACACTGTGCAAAAAAAATTACTTTGTATTTAGGTGTAAAATGGAGTTTGGTTCTAGCCCCAGATAATTATAAACGGATTCTTCCATGCATACGAATGTATGGAAAGACTTTCATTGTTGTAGGGCCGCGGGAAAATCCTCTATCGTGCGCGACTGTCACTGGCATTGCAGAATCTTAGCATCTCCGGCCCCAACCACCTCTAAATGCCATCTGGATCTCAGGACAACGGAACACCCCCAACCCCGCCATATATTCCCAAAATTCCCCCTAGGGGGCAGTGTCGCCCCACTGAGAAAGGCTGGACTGTGGAACCACAGAAGCCTGAGGACATTCCTGCTTCTTACAGAGGGGCTAAGCACTGGAAATATATCTTTCATTCTCAGAACAAACTTGCAAAACAGGTACTGTTATTTCCATTTTAGCAATTAGAATGAAAGTGAGGTTTTGAGAGGTTAAGTGGCTTGCCCAAGATCACAAGACTACAGTGTATCAAAGCTGGGAGTCCACCAAGAAGTTCTGTCTCACTTTGGCTGCTACCTGTGGACACAAGGGAAGTTATTTGTTTCTGTTTTGGCAAGGCTGGAAAGTTTAGCAAAGCAGGTTCTTTTACCCCCTAGTCATCAATTTTCTGACTTTGTTAGTCTTTATGAGAAGTGTGTGGTACATTTCCCTTGTTCTAATTGCAGGAACCTCTGTGCACTGGAGACCATGGATAAGTATGATGTGATAAAGGCCATTGGGGAAGGCGCCTTTGGGAAAGCATACTTGGCTAAAGAGAAATCTGACAGCAAGCTCTGTGTCATAAAAGAGATCAATTTTGCAAAGGTAAATTTAAGAAATTCAAATTCTTGTTACTTTTCAGTGGGATATTCAGCTGGTTTTTAATCCAATATGAAAAGGAAACATACATATATAACATTAACTGAATATTGCCAGCTGATGAGATTTCACATCTGTATGCATTGTCAGAATTATTAATATGGGGCATATATTATATTTTTAAAATTATGAATTATTTGTATAAGCATAAAATGTGGTCTTTATTTTGAAAAAGAGAAGAAAAGACGCACACATCCTAGGGCAGAGGAGTTCTACTTTTGGGAGTTTATTCAAAGAAAATACCCAGAGATATACAGACAGAAAGCAACTTAACTGACAGTAGGGAATTGGTTAAGCAATTTATGAAACACTAAGCAACTGTCAGAAATCGTGTTGTAGGTGAAGCATTGACATGGGAAATATTGTAATGTTTGCTAATTGAGAAAACAGTATGTGTAGACTAATGCAATCTTTGTAAACGTACATATATTCTCTGCATATATAGATATATATCTACCTACACATATGTTCACATATGTACAAAGGAAAAACACATCAGATTGTTATTCTCTAGGTAGAAGGTTGGATTATGAGTAATTTTTGCCTTGTGCTTTTATATCATTTGACTTTCCAGATTAGCTTTGAGACCCTCTCAGATTTATTTCCAAATTACATTTCCAGACTCTCATCCCATACCCTGCTCTCTTTCTATATACAAATCCTTTGCACTCCAGCTAACTTATGGAGCTGCTTCTCCCAGAGTCTTTGTCTGCCAGTCTCTAAGCATCAAAATCCTACTTGTTCAAGTCTGAGCTCTACCATACCTTCCAGCATCTTCCCACTGTAAATAATCTCTCCTTCTCTGTAAACTCACATGGCTTTTATTGGTACCTCTGTTTTGGTACTGACTACTTTCTACTTTGCTGTGCTCTGGCTTTATTTTGTGCCTTCTCCCCTTTAACAAAGCTGTATATCCTTTGTAGGCAGAACCCATGTCTGATTCGTGCTGATATTCTACACAGCACCTGATCACACTTGGTGCCAGTAGGTAGTCAATGAGTTCTTACTAGATAAATGAATTGATGGGTAGATACTTCCAGGCCCTCTTCCTCTATTGTTAAGCTGGTACATATTTAGAAATTATAAAATCATTTTTATTCTAAGTAAAGAGAAACTATTTGGGAGATGAATCTTCTATAAAAATATACATTGATTCATTTCATAGCATCTTTCCTAGTCTATAAAAAAATTGACTGTAATTTTCTAATACAGCACTAATTTTTTCCCACCATTTTTCTCATGAACTGCTCTTATCTCCATGCCATAAATAAGTAGAGTGTTATATTAGACCTTGGTATTTTTGCTTTCCCATATCTTTTTATGTTATCAAATTTGCCTAGTAACATCTGTGTCACAGCATTAACATTTATTACTTCTTTCTTCCTTTCTACTCTAATGTAGTTTTTTATTACTTCTTAGCTAGAGAAATTTACATTTCTTCTCACCTCTCCAATCCCTCTCCACTCAGTAAATGCTAGACCCCAGAACTTAAATTGCTTATTTTCTTACAAGTACCAAAAAGCTAATATTTTCTCTTATCAGCCTACCATTATCAAGCATGTTCTTTCATTTCTTGCCTCAAAAAAGGGTTGTATCTTTTCTTGATTATAAAAATTAAAATGTTCATAGTAGAAATTATGAAATAAGTCAAAGGGGAAAATAAGATCATTTAGAGAAAAATAAGAATAATTTATGACTTCTCTCTTAATCACTGTTAACATTTTATGAATTTCTCTCTATTTTTGCATAAATGCATAAATGTACTTTGTAAATTATTAGAGTGATTGATGTCATGATCAAAATAGTCTTTTGTAGCATCCTTTCACACTTAGCAACATATAATGAATATTTCCTCACGTCATTCAATGTCTTTATATCATAAAGTGTTCTCATATAGTAATATTAAATGTTCATAATAATAATAATGATAATGGTTATCACTTACAGGGTGCCTATTATATGTCACAGCATCCTAGGTGTTTTATTTTTTATTTATTGAGACAGGGTTTCACTCTGTCACCCAGGCTGGAGTGCAATGGTGTGATCACAGCTCACTGCAGCCTCAAACTCCTCAACAGCCTCAAACTCAAGCGATCCTCTCGTCTCAGCCTCCTGAGTAGCTGGGACTACAGATATGCACCATCACGCCTAGCTAACTCTTGATTTGTGTGTGTGTGTGTGCGCGTGCGCACGCATGTGTGTGTGCAGGGCTAGGGGTGGCTCTCGCTATGTTGTCCAGGCTGGTCTCTAACTCCTGGCCTCAAGCTATCCTCCTGCGTTGGCCTCCCAAAGTGCTGGTGAGCCACCATGCCTGGCCAGTGTTGCATATATATTAATTCAATTTGAACCTCACAACTACCCTAAAAGGTAGATCTCATGACTCTCCTTGTAAAGCCAAGGCTTCAAGAGGGTAGGTAAGTAATCAGCTCTCAGATGCACAGTAACTGGCAGATCCATCTCTAACTCTCTTCTCTTTCCATTATAACACATTGCCTCCCTTACTTTTTAATGACTGCATAGCGTGACTATACATAGGTTAAGAATACTGCAATTTAGCCAGGTGCAGTGCTGCGTGCCTGTAGTCCTAGCTACTCAGGAGGCAGAGGTGGGAGGATTCTTTGAGCCCAAGAGTTGAAATCAAGCCTGGGCAACATAGTAAAACCTGTTTCTTAAAAAACACCCCGTGTCTTAAAAAAAAAGTAATTTATTTAACTCTTCTATATTCAGGTTGCTATGTTGTTTGATTTGGGGACTATGATTAAATATTTAATATGTAAAGTCTGACTCATTTTTATTAAACAAAACTATGTATATATGCTTACCTATCCCTATATATGCATGAAATAAAAGAGTCTAAAAATTAACAGCAGGTATCCCTGAGGAATATTCCACATGGGATGGGTGGGGAAGAAAAGGGGACATTTCACTTTTACCTTGTTCTTGTCTATCTGGCTTAAAATATTTTTTAAAATCACAAGTGTAGGCCGCGCATGGTGGCTCATGCCTGTAATCCTAGCACTCTGGGAGGCCGAGGCGGGCGGATTGCTCGAGGTCAGGAGTTCGAAACCAACCTGAGCAAGACCCTGTCTCTACTAAAAATAGAAAGAAATTAATTGACCAACTAAAAATATATATACAAAAAAAAATTAGCCAGGCATGGTGGCGCATGCCTGTAGTCCCAGCTACTCGGGAGGCTGAGGCAGTAGGATCGCTTGAGCCCAGGAGATTGAGGTTGCTGTGAGCCAGGCTGATGCCACAGCACTCACTCTAGCCTAGGCAACAAAGTGAGACTCTGTCTCAAAAAAAAAAAATCACAAGTGTACATTATTAAAGTAACTTTAAAACTAGCAATAAAACACTGTCATGAAGGGTTTTTTGTATGATGACTCTTAGACACACCTTGTTATTTTCTTTGGATAAATTTCTAAAAGAATTAGTAAGTCAAAAATGGAAATATTATGTAGTGTACAATTGCCTTCCCAGAAAGATTTTTACCAATTTGTATACTTTTGCCGGAAATATATGAGTGTCCATTTTGCTGCATCCTGGCCAATAGTGGCTAGTAAGATTCCTTTCGTCTTTGTCAATTTCACAGATGAATCATTATATCAAATTTCATTTTAGTTTTTATTCCTTTGATTACTGGGTGAGACTGAATATCTTTTCTATCAGCCCTTTTTATTTCTTTAATTTTTTTGTGAGTTGCCTATTTGTGTACTTTGCCATTTTTCTATTGGAGTGTTTGCCTTTTTTTCGTATTAATTTGTCATAAGTCTATATATTATATATACAAAAATCTTTATCATATATATTGTCAATTTTTTTTGAGACAGGGTCTTTCTCTGTCGCCCAGGCTAGAGTGCCGTGGCATCATCATAGCTCACTGCAGCCTCAAATGCCTTGTCTCAAGCGATCCTTCTGCCTCAGCCTCCTGAGTAGCTGGGACTACAGACGCACACCACTGCTCCGAGATAGTTTTTCTATTTCAGTAGGGACCGGTCTTGATCCTGCTTAGGCTGGTCTTGAACTCCTGGCCTCAAGGGATCCTCCCACCTCAGCTTCCCAGAGTGCTAGGATTACAGGCGTGAGCCACTGAGCCTAGCCTGTTGCCAATATTTCTACCTAACTTATATTTGCCTTTTTGTTTATAATATTCTTTTGAAAAATAGTAATTAAAGGCCGGGCGCGGTGGCTCAAGCCTGTAATCCTAGCTCTCTGGGAGGCCGAGGTGGGCGGATCGTTTGAGCTCAGGTGTTCGAGACCAGCCTCAGCAAGAGCGAGACCCCATCTCTACTATAAAATAGAAAGAAATTAATTGGCCAACTAATATATATAGAAAAAATTAGCCGGGCATGGTGGCACATGCCTGTAGTCCCAGCTACTTGGGAGGCTGAGGCAGCAGGATTGCTTGAGCCCAGGAGTTTGAGGTTGCTGTGAGCTAGGCTGACGCCACGGCACTCACTCTAGCCTGGGCAATAAAGTGAGACTCTGTCTCAAAAAAAAAAAAAAAAAAAATAGTAATTAAAGTTTTTTAAGTTTCTAAATCTATTGATCTGGTAGGAGTAATTCAGTTACTTTCATTTTGAAACTGGTAGGTACTGACTCATACGCATTTTAAATTGGGGTGGAGACACTGAAGCTTAGGGTAAATAACTCACTGAAGGATTAGCCTTCACCTGGGGTGTAGTGAAGCTGGAATTGAGAATGTTAATTTAAGAAAAATCCTTAAGTCTAAATGAGAATGGGCTATTTGGGAACTCACACACCACATGTGAGCCAATGTTGAAGAACATTAACCAGTGAAGTCCAGAAAGGCACGGCGGCCAGGAAGTCAGTGCAGAAATGACACGTTGGCAAAGTGTCAAGACTGAGGAAGGAAAAGTGGAAATGAGGTGTGGCCACTGGTATTGGCACCAAAACACTTGAAAAGTATTGACCGTAGATGACAAATAGAATAATAAGACAACACAGCAAATCTAAAATGAAGTCACAAGAGGCAATTTTTATTTGAAGATGAAAAATGTACTAATCTTAATACAGACTCTTACTGGTCTGATTTATGTGGTATATGGTACATTTTCTTTTTTTAGATTTTATTTGTTCCTTCTCAGCAGTGATTGCTTCTGGGATGATGCATTTTTATAAAGAATTCTTTTGCCACTGAAAGATAGCTATTATTATAACTTTCCTTCAGATGTCTAGATAATGAACAAAATACCACCAAGCCAACTTTCAATACAGCAAAAATTTCACCAGGAATATTTATTTTCTTGGTTGATTATCAACAAACAATTGGTTAGAAAAAGGGTACTCTGCTGATTCTAGAAATGTCATTTCTTGCCATTGAGAGATCAGTTTTAGAACTGACACTAAAAGCTGGTGAAATCCTGGAGAATTTTAGATGGGAGAGAAGAAAGCATGTTCTTAAAAGCAAGTTGCCTTTTACAGACTACTCTGTCTCTTGCTGTCATTTAGATGCCCATCCAAGAAAAAGAAGCTTCGAAGAAAGAAGTCATTCTTCTGGCAAAGATGAAACATCCCAACATTGTAACCTTCTTCAGTTCATTTCAAGGTTTGATTTTCTAATATTCTTAAAGGATTTTAATAAAGTATAGGTATGCTGGCTTCCATAAAAGATATGTTCCTGAGAGCTATGTATAAATTATTTTTCATAAATGGGTCATTTCCCCATTTACTTAGATTGCAATTTGTGACATGGTCATTGTTTCCTCTCTAGTGAGTTTTTGTAAACAGCTTTCGTATGTTTTCTTAAGTTTTTCCACCTCTCCTTAATTCCCACTCCCCCAAATAGTTAATTATTGGGGTATTAGCTTTGCTGCAGTTACAACCACCAAATTTCGGTGGCCTACAATAAACAACATACATTTATTCCTCACTCACATTACATGCTGGCTATGGTGCTACAGGGTCTTAAGTCTGGGGTCCAGGCTGAAGGAGCAGCCTAGGTGTGGAGCAAGCTGTTTTTATTCTTGTGAGCAGAGAAGTGAAAAGAGGAAGACAAAGTCCTACCACACCATCACTCTCAAGCCCTGCTAGGATGGTGTGTGTGTGTGTGTGTGTGTGTGTGTGTGTGTGTGTGTGTGTTTGTGCGTGCTCTTCCTGCACAAGGCCCTGCAACAGGTGGGGCTGTATAATCCTCTTACAGAGAGGCAGCAAACAGCCACACAGCACAGCCAAGCAAGCTGCTGAAACAGAGGAGGAGAATTTTAAGGAAGGCATTCCCTTCCTCTGCACACCCGAATACAACATCCCTTCTGCTTCCGTCTATCATTCCATCCCAAAGTTGAAAGAAAGAAAGAAAGAAAGAAAGAAAGAAAGAAAGAAAGAAAGAAAGAAAGAAAGAAAGAAAGAAAGAAAGAAAGAAAGGAAGAACAAATGAAGGTGTATTGGTCAGAGACCATTCATTCCCTTAGCAGATACTTACTGAGTGCTTACTGTATGGTAGGCAATGTTCTAGGTGTCAGGAACCTAGCATTGAACAAAATGGATGGAAATCCCTGTCCTCATGAAGTTTATGTTCTAGTGGGAGGAGACAGGCGATAAATAAATATACAGTGCGCCGGGTGTTTATTAAGCTGTGACAGGGCTGTATGTGCTGACAGTTCCCCAGGGGTCATGTCCCAGCCCGGCCCCCAGCACTGGGCTGCTTTGATTCAGGAACTGTAAACAGCTCATGGAGCAGGAGTGTTAACCTAGGCATCTTTAAGCATCACCAGGTGGGTAAAAATTAGTACACAAATAAATATTGCCACTATTTCTTGAGTTTTTACACTGTGCAGGACACTGTTCCTTACTAGTTAAGACTGCTGCATTCAGATTAGTTCTCTGTGTGTGCCTTTCTTTAACTCCTGGGTATTTGAAAGAGCTCTTGGGACTCTTCTGAGGTCTTCCTGGGAGCAGAACAGGCAGGGGTTGAGTTGTACAGAATGACTTTTAAGGACAGCCCTGCATGCCTGTCCATTGATTCTTAACAATGCCATAAGATGATCTTTCTTTCCCTCCTCTGTTTTGATTTATTATTGTGACTCTCTGTCTAGCTAACTCCTGCTCATCCTCAAGCCTTCCCTGAATGCATAATTCAAATTATAGCTCCCTTTGCTGATCTTCCATAGCAGGCTGTGTACTTATGTGTATATGGCTATTTGTGTACATAATTATGAATTTATTTAATATTTGTTTCCCTTTAGAAAGTAGATTTAATGAAACTTGGGACTCCATCTTTTTTGCTCACCACTTGCATCTAACACACAGTAGCTGCTCAATACATATTTGCTGAATGAGAGAATGGACTGGACCCCTTTCATAGACTGGGATATGTCTTTATACCATGCAAGATCAATTTTTTTTTCTTTTTTTCATGTCAGACGGGTAATGTGCCAATGTCGTAACAAGGATTGAGGGAGGCACATGTCATGCATGCGCATGAAAACTCAATCATCATGCTTATGAACTACAAAAGGATCCAAGATCGATTTTACACTGGGTACTGTTACAGAACTAAGGTCACGTTTACAATATAAATGACCTCTGCTGAGTGTGTTTATATTGTAAGTTTAAATTTTCTTATGACCTTTTTTTTTATTAAGTAGAGCACCCCTGTGTTTAGGAAAACCAGAGCTATTGTGATGCCTTTGAGTGTGCTTGGCAGATTGTTGGGACTTGAACCAACAAGCTTTTCCAGGAGCCTCAGAGGGCCTTGAAGCACCTGCCAGTTAGAGAGTGTAGATAAAGGGTTTGTTTGCCCTCAAACAGCTTACCTCTGCAAACAACATTAGAACCGTGGCTGTAATGTTTGTCTATGGAAAATATGACGTTTTTATTTGTTTGAAACAACATGAAAATAAGGAGAATGTAGTGATATTTTCCTAAAGCTAAATTAATTCCACTTATATTCTGTCAATAAATATTTAGTAAGTGTCTATTATGTGCTAGGCATGTCTTAGAGATATATCAGCAAACAAAACAGGCAAAAGTTCCCACACTGTTGTGTTCATTTTCTATTTCTGAATAACAGATGACCACAAATTCAGTGGTGTAAAACAACACCTATTTGTTATGCCTTAATTTCTGTAGGTCAGAAACCTGGGCTTGGCTTAGCTGGATTCTCTGTTTAGGGTCTAACATAGCAGCAGTCAAGGTGTCAGCTTGGGACAGCTATCTTCTCTGCAGCTCATGATCTTCTTCCAAGTTTATTTAGGTTGTTGGCAGAATTAATTTACCTACAATCGTAAGACTTAGGTCCCCACTTTTTTGCTGGCTTTGAACTACTTCTGCAGGTGAACCTCCATTCTCTTCCATATGCCCTCTTGAATAGAGTTGGAAATCTCTCCCTTCCTCTGGCCCTGACCTCTACACCCATATTTAAATGGCTCATGTGATTAAGTCTGAACCACATGGATAATCTTTTTTATTAACTCAAAGTCAGCTGATTAGTAACTTTAATGATATCAGCAAAACCCCTTTGTTATATAACCTAACTACAGGAGGAAGGATATCCATTATGTTTATAAGTTCTGCCCTCACTCAAGGGGAGACAGTTGTACAAGGTATGTCCACCAGGGCCGTTTTAGAATTCTGCCTGTTACAACTATGGAGCTCATATTCTCGCACTGGGGGAGTGGTGAGAGACAGATTGATAAATATAATTATGAGGTACATTATAGAGTGTGTTAAAGATGATAAATGCCATCAGAAAATAGAATGGGATGAGGATGCAGTTTTAAATAGGGTGGTTAGGATGGACCTTATCATGAAGGTGACATTGCAGCAAAGACTTGGAGGAAATGGGGAGAGAGTCCTGAAGATGCCTAGGAATTAAACTTCTAGGCCAAGGGAACAAACGCTGCAAGGGTATGAGGCAAGAGCAGGCCTGATACGTTAAGGGCCCAGCCAGGAGGCTGCTGAGAGAGGGAGTTAGCCATGGGTCCCAAGCATCTCAGTACACTTTTGCTGGTATGCCAATAATGCCAGGCCTTGACCACTGTCTACCTGGGCTATTTCTCCGGACTGTGTTGGCAGTGAGCAACTTTGAAAGATGAGGTGACGTCCCCCGTAAGACAGAGAGCAGGCTTGTTTACTGCTCACTATAAAAGTGACAGCTTCCAAAAGCTCAGTGTTGCCCTCCGATAATGTGGGCCACTCCATGGGCAAGTGTACATCTAGGCACAACTGTGTTGCCCCTATGGGATTTGGGGGGGCCAGGGAACCAGTGCTAACATGAGGTCCTGGCTACTGCTTTGGCCGAGAGTAATAATGACGTTTGTCTCTGAGCAGGAGTCTCATGTCTTCTGCCTGCATCCATGAAGTAAATACAATCAAACTAGTAAATAGGGTAGAATCTCGGATCCTTCACAGAACCCTGATTGAATTCAACAAGGGTGGAGTACAATGAGCAAGGGGAAATAGTAGGAGATATTTTTTATTCTTTATTCTGATACTATGCACTTTCTAGATTTTTGGTAATAAAATGCCTTTATTTTAAGAAACGATGATAATAATGGATGGAATCTAATTTCATCAAATCTAAGATGTCATTGTTTATAAGATGCACCATTATATGCTAGTTAGAAAGAAAAAATGCTGTCAATTAGACTATGACACAATGCCTTCTTAACATGATTTTTATTTTTTATGTATTGAAAGAGCTCTTGGCCGGGCGCGGTGGCTCACGCCTGTAATCCTAGCTCTCTGGGAGGCTGAGGTGGGGAGATCGTTTGAGCTCAGGAGTTCGAGACCAGCCTGAGCAAGAGCGAGACCCCATCTCTACTATAAATAGAAAGAAATTAATTGGCCAACTAATATATATAGAAAAAAATTAGCCGGGCATGGTGGCGCATGCCTGTAGTCCCAGCTACTTGGGAGGCTGAGGCAGCAGGATTGCTTGAGCCCAGGAGTTTGAGGTTGCTGTGAGCTAGGCTGATGCCACGGCACTCACTCTAGCCTGGGCAATAAAGTGAGACTCTGTCTCAAAAAAAAAAAAAAAAAAAAAAGAAAGAGCTCTTTCAGGCTCTTTCAATACATAAAACTTAAGCATGGAGTTTTATATTACTCTTGTGCATACACAAAAAGGAAAATATAAGCAAATAAAATTGGTTAAGGTATTCTAAAATTATGCAGACAATGAAAACGTAAAAGACTGTTGGGCCTATAGCAATTCATTAGAATATGCTAGAAGATGCCAATGTGTGTAAGATACGATTTTGATTTTTAAAAAGCACATTTTAGAATTAATTATAGTGTTTAATAAATGTAACTTAGAAAATAAAAAGATTGTAATCTTAATGTTAGTGTCCCTCAATTGTTTTGAAAGGTCAATGATCAATGAACTTTTTAGGTCCAGAAACCACTGCCCCATAGTGTATCCTCTTTGGGATATCATTTTTCTTTCTTTCCTCAATTTTCAAATATTATACATCCTTTAATAGTAAGCACTGATCCTTAAACCTTAAGTGATCTCTCCCACCTGTGCTCTGAGCACCTCCAAACTCTTGCTGGCTTTATCATGCACTTACGTGGCATTTACAATATGCTGTATTATTATGGGAGTGTATCTTTATTTCCCTCAATGAGACTGAAAATTCCTTGAGAACAAGAATTGTTTCTTGTACCTTTTCTCACTTCCTACAGTTCTTACTTATTAAATAGATAGAAAATTTGAAAGCATAAATGATTTTCCAGATAGTTTTAACCTAATAAATAAGAAAATAATAGTGGCTAGTGGGTTAAAATCAAAGTGCTTATTTTAGAGCCAGATAATGCTCATTGACCCTAATAGTTTCTGTGAGGTAGCTAAGCCATGATTAATCCATTTATGGATTTAGTCCATTTCTTTCACCAAATACCAGTGTAAGGTTGGGTGAGTTGGAATTGGTGGAAAGGAAGTGAAATGGACCCTTTTTCCTTAAGTTCCTTCCTCTGACTCTTCCATGGCTTTGAAATTGCCATCCCTTCATTGCCATGGCAACGCCTTCTATGGCTGAGCTATAAGAAACATCAATTCTCCTAAAAGTAATGCATTTCTGAAAATAACTGATCTCTAGACGTTAAGGTATATCAGGAAGCATCTGCTCAAAACCCCTCCTGGATCTCCACTCTGACTCATGCGCTTTCTGGTTGTTCTCCTTGCCCTCCAGCGTGCAGATTTCTGCACTACACTTGTCACCCGAGGCTGAGCCATTCCCCGACTAGACTTTGCCTCCTTAAAGGCAGAAAGGATGACTTCTTCCCTTCTTATTTCTAGCATGACATTCCTTGTTTATTGCATGTCCTCAATAAAAGTTTGTCGATAACTGAATGTATCTGTCGCTTAAAGGGAGGTGGAAAAATAGAAGTGTTATGTGCAAGAAGCGTGGTTTGTGAATTAGAAAAAAACCAATAGCAGATGCTGCCCGGTTACTAATATCTACTTTAAAGTTGTTTTATGCTACTTGAAAGAAAAGGGTAGCAAAAAAAAAAAAAAGGTATTTGGCAAGAGATTCTGGCATTTAGTAGGTACCCAATAACTACAGGGGAAAATACTAGAAAGATTAGTGATTGCTTATAAGCCTGATTTTGGTGTGTATGTTTTTTGTTCCTTAGGTATTTTTATGCATCCACTCAACAAACCTTTATTTAGCCCCTTTTATGTGCCAGCTAGGTACAAAAGAATAAAGTGTAGACAAACAAGTTAGTTGAAGCCCTTTTTTTCTAATAAGATCCCAGATGGTATTGGTTAAAGCAAGAAATCATACATTTCATTCTGTTCCAGCTGCTATAACAAAATGCCATAAACTGGGTAGTTTATAAAAACAGAAATTTATTTCTTACAGTTCTGGAGGCTGGGAAGTCCAAGATCAAGCTGTGGGCAGATTTGGTATCTGGTGAAGATCCACTTTCTGTTTCATAGATGGTTCTTCTCATTGTCCTCTAATGGTAGAGGGGGAGAGGGGTCTTTTGTAAGGACACTAATCCCATCATGTGGGTTCCACCCTTATAAGCTAGTCACCTCCCCAAAGCCCTGCCTCCTAATACTATCACATTGGGGGTTAGGATTTCTTTTTTTTTTTTTTTTTTTTGAGACAAAGTCTCACTTTATTGCCCAGGCTAGAGTGAGTGCCGTGGCGTCAGCCTAGCTCACAGCAACCTCAAACTCCTGGGCTCAAGCCATCCTGCTGCCTCAGCCTCCCAAGTAGCTGGGACTACAGGCATGTGCCACCATGCCCGGCTAATTTTTTCTATATATATTAGTTGGCCAATTAATTTCTTTCTATTTATAGTAGAGATGGGGTCTCGCTCTTGCTCAGGCTGGTCTCGAACTCCTGAGCTCAAACGATCCGCCCACCTCGGCCTCCCAGAGAGCTAGGATTACAGGCGTGAGCCACCTCGCCCGGCCGGGGGTTAGGATTTCAACATATAAATTTTGGGGAGACACAAACAATTAGACCATAGCAATCATACAAACATATTTTATATAAAAATACAATCATTTGCCAAACTTTTGATGCAAGACCAAAGCCTTGTCTTTGGTTATGAGTCTACTAACTGTAGTTCTGAATATTCTTTTTTATGTAAACCATACCCCTTATTTAGAATTTCCAGTTTCCTTTCCTTAATGCAGAATAAGAATTTGTGGATAATCCTTTTAGAGATTTTCCAGTTATATTTCACTTGTCCCATCCAACATTTGGGTCAATGGCATTTTTTTTAAAGCTACTCACTTTTACTGAGTCCTTTGAAACATTCAATATAGTTTTTGTAGAAATAATCACCTCTTTCCATTCGTATTTCATCAGTTTATGTTATAATGACAAGAATAAATGGCATAAACAGATTTGGGAACACGCACAGTGATGTTGGTGAGAATCAGTTTAATTAGTGGGAGCAGAGGTACTTGGACATACAAAGAGAGCCTGGTAGCCACTGGTGTCTACCTTGAAGGACAACAGTAATGGGGAGTGTCCAGTAACTTAGTGAGTGGTTAGACAGAGATCAGTTAGTTACTATTGCACTCAACAGCATGGTTGCATGATAATATAGAAAAAATTTCTATATTATCATTTCCATTTTACAAATGAGCTAATGAGGCACAGAGGAATTAAAGTCACTTGCCTGGCATCACAGAGCTAAGAAATAGAAGCAGTTAAGTGGGATTAGAACCCAGTCCATCTCGATTCTACAGCCAGAATTTTTAATTATTATATACTACATTTTTCTGTTATATTCTCCACCTTCTAGAACTTGAAAGGCAAATGACTAATAAATATCTGAAACCCTTCCAGCACCAAATGATCCCTTTTCTTGCAGAGAACAGCAAGCTGTTTATCGTAATGGAATATTGTGATGGAGGGGATCTCATGAAAAGGATCTATAGACAACGGGGAGTGTTATTTAGTGAAGATCAGGTAAAAACACTTCTAATTCTTGTTCTAATTTATATGTGTGTGTAGAGGGGAATTAAATTTATAATGGCATAAGTAGTAGACCATGTTTATATGAAGCATGACTTTTGGTGGAGAAATTCAAACCATAAAATGGTGGATCAATATTCTTGGTAGATTTTAATCCTGAACAAGTTTGCAATTGAGCTTAAACTGAATCTGTTTTTGAGAGTGAAGTTTTCTAGAAAAAAGATCGTCTCTTTGGACTATCTCATGTCAGATGCCTCTGAGATAAATCTTCATAGCTAAAAAAAAAAAAAATCGGAATGTGGAGTTCCTTAGTAATTTAAAAGGTGACATATTTATAGCTTTACTCTTCTTTCTTTTACCATTTGATACTCTGTTTTGAAATAGTTATCCCATTTTGCCAGGGAGAATAGAAGACCTTAGCAATGCCTATTTAGTTTCATTGGTTATTAAGAGGGGGAGAGAAAAGGTGAAGCGTAATGGCCTCAGTTCCCATTTTCTCTTCGCACAAACATTTTTCTTCTATACTCCAAAGCCTCCTTTGGAACCCTCTTGGGAGCTGTGCTCATGAAGGACAGAGGTATGTGTGTGTGAGGAGGGGAATCTGAATTAGGACCTGTATGATTGATGGGGAATGGCCCATCTTTCTTTTGGCCATTTGTTTCTTTGTTCCAATTTCGCATGTAAGAGCATCACACCCATATAATTTCCTCCTAGAGTTAAAGTTGAATATTTTGAATATATAAATGATTAAAGAATCAATATATCTAGCCTCAGTGAGATTAATCAAGCATTCTTCTCATGCTCATTTACATTATGTATTAAATTTCATATTCATAGAAACCCTCTTTTCTTCTCATCTAGGTATTATTTTGCCACATTTTATAAAAATGCTTTTCATGACACAATTTCAAATTACATTTCCCTTTGTTGGGAATGAACTAAAATTACAACTGAATAGTAATGTCTGGAATATAGCTTTCATTCCTATTATTTTTCTCTTCCTGTATTATTTGGTAGACAAAGAACCAGTGAAATATTAGCATAGTTTAAATAAATCCTATAGGCATAGAACACATTTTCATAAACAGGCTTATGGCCAACAAAGATAAAATAAAATCATGACTAAGAAATAAAATTCAGCTTTAAAAGTAAAATATTTGTTGGTTTTATATTAGATAGATAGATATTTCATTAAAATTGCTAATAACCTCACAGATTCTCCATACCTTCCTCTTTCTTTCCCTGCCCTTGGCTCTCTCCATCTTCTGAAGGGGATAACCAAGGTTCCCAGGTAGGTCAGAAAACAGAGCTGCCTGGAAACTATTCCTGAGGCAGTCAGCAACCCCGTGTTAAATAAGGAATCAAGAAAATCACTGACATAACCTCTCTCTTTCCCTTGCTTTTACTTACCTTTTTCTACATGTAGAATTCCCTTCGATACCAGCGATGTTTGGATTGTATTTCCATTTTTCTATCTGTAAAATGAAAATAATAATATGATAAGGTGAATCTATTAGCTTTATTCCTATAAATACACATAAACACTGTATAATTTCTCTCTTTTTGCGTGTTATCCTGAAGACATTTCCATGACTACTAGACTTTTCAATAGTTTTGTTTCCTATTCCCTCTACAGATCCTGAGTTGGTTTGTACAGATCTCTCTAGGACTAAAACATATTCACGACAGGAAAATATTACACAGGGACATAAAAGCACAGGTAACAGCTCAGAGAGAAGACCAAGACAGAAATCATCTTTTCCTTCCTTGAAGTTATATCTCAAACAATATAACATTTTCTCCATTTATAGAACATTTTTCTTAGCAAGAATGGAATTGTTGCAAAGCTTGGGGACTTTGGTATAGCAAGAGTCCTGAATAAGTAAGTACTTTTAAAAATAATTTTTCTTTCTGTTCAAAACAGCCAATATGTAATATATGTAATTTTATATATGTAATATATGTAATATATGTAATTTTAGGTATCATCACTTAAGGAGATAGTAAAGGCTTGGTTGCCCAGATAATTTTAGGTAACTTTATATAAATGTATGAAATCATTCAGATGGTCCTTTGATGTTAAAATTCCCAAGATAAATTGTGACATAGTAGAACGATGTTGGTAACATTGTGTAGTATGATTGTATTACTCTATTACCAATGTACAATGTTTACTTTCTTCTAATATGTGCATGCATCATATTTTGTGTTATTCATTTTTATACTTTTTTTCGCATGTCCATGTCTTTAGCCTTTTCTTGCTCCAATAATAAATCATGCTATTTTATTATTTAATGTGACTTATTAGTTCCATGGAACTTGCTCGAACTTGTGTTGGAACACCTTACTACCTGTCCCCAGAGATCTGTCAGAATAAGCCCTACAACAATAAAACGTGAGTTGCTATCAGTTTGAAAGTGTCAGTAAAATCTGACAGATGATACTGACTTACAATTCCAGAAACTAAAATTCTAATTCCTTCTCTCTTTCTTGTGGTACTTCTGTAATTTCATTGTCTTCATGTGTGAAATGGGGCTCCCATTGACTGTCTCTGACCAGTGTTCCCTGAAGCTTTTGAATTTATTTAGAAAGAGAACCATTTCCCTTCATTCAAAGATATAAGTGATATAAAAAAATAACATCAAAAATCACAGTCCCTGTGCTGTCTGTGTATTTTATTTTCATACCTTTCAAGCACTGTTTAGTCTATTGCAGGAAAGTGTTGTAGAGTAGCAGGTAGAAGGCAATGTGGTCTGGTGACTGAGCACTGGTTCAGGAGCAAGGAATCCTAGCCTGGGGTTAGTCACTAACTTCACCAAGTCAGTTGACCTCTGTGAGCTTCAGTACCCCAAATGTAACAATGAGAGTATTGGCAAGGTAATCTTTAAGGTGTCTTCCAGCTTAAAAATGCAACCAGTTTTTATGTATGTGATATCAGAGTCTAGTTCTCAGCAGTAATGTTAATATACACAGTAACGAAAGATGAAGAGGAGGCAGTTTTTACCTCCACGTAAGGAGAAGGAAAAAAATTACAAGTTGTCTGCAATTGAACAAGTTGGCCTCGATAAGAGTGAGTTTCCTTTGGGAGTTAATGGTCCATTTGTTTAGGAAAATGCCCAAGAGATATTTGGCTGTTGGACTTTGAAAAAGATAAATGGAAGGCAAAGCCCACATGATAGAGATTTATAGAAAGAAGAGTGAGAATTTTTCTGCATAATAAAATAACAGTTTTGGGTTTTTTTTCGGGGGGGGGGGACATCCCCTGGCACCAAAGAGTTTGGCCTCAAGTTGTGCAGTATACAGGCAGGGTGTGAGGGTGTGCTGAAGGAAGGCGGGCTGTTCAAAGCAGAGCTTGGTACTGCCAGCAGACAGCCCTAGGTCAGCAGCTTGTTTGGTTTGCTTGTACTGCTTTTTAAGAATTTGAATCAACATTTAGATATTGAAAGACTTTGCAACATGCGGATGTGGTGCTTTTGAAAATTTGGAAGAGCTTAGCAATAATCAGCTGGGTAGCCCCTGGGGCCCTTTAAACCAGCAGATCATTTCCTGGTTCACGCCATCCGCACCATGCGGAGGTGGTGTCAGGTCTGCCAATGACCCCACCGGCCCCCAGGTGGCTTCCTTACCGGCCTGAGCCCTGGGCTTGTGAATTCACTACACTGGCTACAGAGGGCACTCTGGAAACAGAAGAGAAATTGGGGGCATATGGAAGACTTGGTAAAGAAAGACAAAATTCTGTGTGGGCAGTGAGTTTCTAGAAACTCTGGGAAACAGTTCAAATTTGTTTCCTATTAATTCTGTAATCACTTTCTATTACCCTCAAACCTTCTGTATAAGTCTCTCTCTCTCTCTCTCTCTCTCTCACACACACACACACACACACACACAGGAGTTGTTGCTACATGGCTGAGCCATTGACCTCACTTTAATGAATCATCCTAATTTTGGCACTTTGTTCTGTTAGATTTAATTGTGTTTTTGTTCTATAAAATAACTCCTTATTAAACTAATCACATATAAATATTTAATACACACTAAGTCTGTAAAGAGCAAAGCTCGAGTCACATATTTTAAGTACATTTTTCAAATGTCTATTGAGAACCAAATACTGTGTTCATCATGTAATACAACTTTGATTCTGTCAAGAGCCTTGGGTGGAATATACCTTTCAAAATCGACCAAATATTCTTTTGTAAGTCAAAACAAATCCATATTTGAGTCCTGCCTCCCTCTTCCAAATTGTTCAAAATTTCCTCATGCACACATTTTCTTTCATCAAGAAGCTGACGTAAATATCGAGCCATCAAATTGTGGCAAAGTTTACTTTTTGTCTGCTAGCATTCTGACAAACTACTCATGGGTTTTATTTTACCTCTTGTTTTAGTTAAGAGTAAGAATTGTTAATATATCTGGGAGCATTTGTAAAAACTAAAATCAACCTATACAAAATTGTAAATCTGTACGAATTTAAGCTACTATAAGAATAAAAGCTTTTATTAAGAATTATGGGCTGGGCATAGAGGCTCATGCCTGTAATTCCAGCACTTCGGGAAGCCAAGGTGGGAGGATCACTTGAGCCCAGGAGCTCAAGGTTACAGTGAGCTATGATTGGGCCACTGCACTCCAACCTGGGTGACAGAGTGTCTCTAAAAAAATAAAATAAAATAAAAATTATGGATATATTCTTGGCATATAAAACTCTTATCTTCCCTAGGGATATTTGGTCTCTTGGCTGTGTCTTATACGAGCTCTGCACACTCAAGCATCCTGTAAGTATGTTAATCATCAGATTAATCTTGAATTATTAAAGTCATATAAATGAAATTAACTTCTGAGAGAACAAGGTTAATGTTTGATTTTATTAGATTGTTAAAAATTATATGGACAAGCTATTAAAAAGAATGATAGATCTATATGTCCTGACTTGGAAAGAAGTTCAAGCAATATTTGAAAGTAAAAAGTCCAAGTTGGAGAATAGTGTGTGTGGCATATTTCCACTAAAAATAAATTGTGTATGAATACATATCTTTGGCAAAGGGAAAGGTACATGGGGCAAAGTCTGTAGGAAACCAGGCACAGGCTTCTAAGAAGTCTCCTAGTGGTCACTCAGAATGTGTTAATTCCTTCAGCAACAAGTTTTGACAACGCCAAAGTGTTATCTACGAGGGAAGCTCATTAGATGCCCACTGCACAGCGTTTTTATTAGGCACTGGTCATGTAGGAACCCTGTGTCTGGCTTATACCAAACTCCCAGACTCATAGAAAGCAAGCAAGTATTCAGCATGAACCATATTGTTTGCATAAATAGTTTAGACAGAGAGCCACTATTAACATTGAGGGAATAATGGGAATTCTCTAGATATCTAAGTTCTCAGATACCAACCAAGGCGCCAACATTGTAAGCAGGCCTTTCTAAGGATAGCCTGCTATGTCAACTCTTTTCTAGAGTGCTATCATTATTATTAGTATTATTAATTATTGTGGAAGTTAACACAGCTAGTGTCTGACCAAAACCTGTATCTTTATTGACACACCATGCTGTCGAATAGTATTATTATGTACAAATAACTGATGGTTTCATACAATAGGAGATTTTCTGGTTTATGAAGGTTTTTGAGGAAATGAAAAAATGTTTATATAAATTTAATAAAAGTAAAACATAAAATTTCATATCAGTATGACTTCAACTTTTTCAAATAAACATTACTTTTAAAAAGATCAGAGGCTGGGCACAGGGTCTCACGCCTGTAATCCTAGCACCTTGGGAGGTTGAGGCAGGAGGATCGCTTGAGGTCAGGAGTTTGAGATCAGACTGAGCAAGAGTGAGACTCCGTCTCCACAAAAAATAGAAAAATTTAGCCAGGCTTAGTGGCATGTGCCTGTAGTCCCAGCTACTTGGGTGGCTAAGGCAGCAGGATCTCTCAAGCCCAGGAATTTGAGGTTGCAGCAAGCTAAGATGATGCCATTGCACTCTAGCCAAGGCGACAGAGCGAGACTCTGTCTCAGAATAAATAAATAAATAAAAGATTGGAAGGAAATATACCTCTGAGTGGTAAAATTATATGTATTTTTCATGAATTTATAACTTCCTATACCTTTCAGTTTTTTTATAATGAGAATATTATTTTGATCATAAGAAAAAATTAAAACAAAAAAACTTGTTTTAAATAATATGGCATCTCATTGAGTAACTGTCTACAATATCTACTCATGAAAGATGAGTTGATGAAGACAAGTTAGGGTGGGCCATAGTGCATAACTGCAGCTTAAAAACATTTTTTTTTGGCATATGTATTATTGTAATAATAGTATTTAACTTTTCTATGATTTAGTATCATTACTCCTTGTCCTTTCAGTTTGAGGGTAACAACTTACACCAGCTGGTTCTGAAGATTTGTCAAGCACATTTTGCCCCAATATCTCCAAGATTTTCTCGTGACCTACGGTCCTTGATATCTCAGCTCTTTAAAGTATCTCCTCGAGATCGACCATCTATTAATTCCATTTTGAAAAGGCCCTTTTTAGAGAACCGTATTGCCAAATACTTGGCTCCTGAGGTGAGTTTTGAGGTGACTGTTTGGATTTTGGCAGAGATCTTGGGTCACAGGTCCTTGACTCGTGTGTTCGGTTTTAGGTCCTTCAGGAAGAATTCAATCACACGCTTATACACAGGGCAAGAGCGTCAACATCTCGACCTGCTGGGAAGGTGGTCCAGGGTAAGAGTGACTGATGCATTTATTATAAGTGTCCCACACAGCAAGTTATCATATATGGCTGGCAACGTTTGCAGGGAAATTCCACCAAATATATTGCACATAGACATTTATAAAAAATATGAGCCAAGCCATGTGTGGTGGCTCATGCCTGTAATCCTAGCACTTTGGCAGGCCAAGGTGGGAGGATCTCTTGAGGCTAGGAGTTTGAGAATAGCCTGAGCAAAAGCGAGACCCTGTCTCTACAAAAAAAAAATTAGCCCAGTGTGGTGACGCCTGGTACTGGGAAGGCTGAGGCAGGAGGATCTCTTGAGCCCAGGAGTTTGAGGTTGCTGAGAGGTATGATGACATCACAGAAAGAAAGAAAGAGAGAAAGAGAGAAAGAGAGAAAGAGAGAAAGAGAGAAAGAGAGAGAGAGAGAGAGAGAGAGAGAAAGAGAGAAAGAGAGAAAGAGAGAGAGAGAGGAAGGAAGGAAGGAAGGAAGGAAAGAAAAGAAAAGAAAAGAAAGAAAAGAAAAAAGAAAAGAAAAGAAAAGAAAAGAAAAGAGAAAGAGATCTTCTGAAGTGATGAAGTGCCCTGTGGTAAGGAAGAGAAAATTACTAATTCAACGAATGCTGTGAAAGAGCCCCAAGATTTAGCCATAATCAAATATCTGGACTTACAAGATCAGGAGGAACAGAAAATCCCTCCAATGAATCTGTGAATCTGTGGTAGGGACATGTTATCCACTCTGATAGAGAAGTTAAACTCAGGGAATGTTATAAAGCGAAAATGGATGAGCCTCTTTACCATTTGGTTTGACTGATGTTGTTATTTACTGGTCTAGACTGAGAAAGTTTAGAAAGTAGGTAAGTAGAAGATGAGAAAAAGTGCATTGTCCACATTTCTAATATAAAAAAGATAGGGAAACAAGAATAAATTTTGATGGAGACAAAGACAAACATATTACAAGACCTACTCATACATCTTAAACAACAATGTGCACGAATGGCGTGGCCTGATAACCCAAGCTTTGATGACTGCCTTTCATGACTTTGACTATTATCCCATGCATATTGTTTCTGTAAATGTCAACATTAATTCCTAATTTTTAAAAGAGTAATGTTATGTGTTCCTAAAAACATATAAAGGAACTCTGGAAAAAATGGTTTTCTCCATCGAAAGAAAATGCATAGTGATTTTTCATCAGTACTTCTCTCACTGTGTGTGTAAAACATCTCTAGCTAAAGCAAACTTACTTTATGAAATGTAGCTTGTGTTTATATCCTTACAAGTATCAATATTAAATGTGTAGACATTTTTAGAAATTGAAGTTGTTTTATTTTGGTTAAATAAGTGTCTAAAATACAGAAAGTGAGATTCCAGGAAAAGTGCCCACCAAGGTCAAGGATATCAGTGCCAATTAAAAGGAAGGATATATCACATAGAAATGAGTGGAGGCCACCAGCTGGAGCCCAGAAGCCCATATCCGTAAGTCATACTAAACCTTCTTTCTGGTTCCTTAGCTATGGTATCTGCACATGTTCATGAGGTACCAGCTCATCAATTTAGAGTCTACTTGTTTTGTACTTATAATAAAATCATTCTGTAATGAGCATTAAAGTGGTACTTTATTGGACAACTTCTAGCTTTTATGTTTTATAAAGAAATATTGTATTTTCTTAGTATACATTAGTTTTTATTTTTATAATTAAAATTCTAATTTCTTTGAATAAATGAGGTTTTTCTGTATAGAACAAGTAATGTAGCAACAGAAAACACTTTGCATTTCATACTCTTAATTCTAACATGTTATATATACAATTAAGAGGTTTTTATCATATAATAATTGATCTTTCATAGGGATTCTTTATGCTTAGTAATTTCAATCCACTTCGGCAGTGTTGAATCTTTTAGCTCATGCTAGTGAGCTAGTGAAATGCTTCTGGTATACAGATGATAAATGGCTATTGTCTTTTAATTGAAGAATTGTATTTTTAGAGAAAGCTTATGGTATAATTAGAGGACCATTTCGAAGTATATTTACTAAGTGTTTACTTAACATATGGACGGTTTAGAAATTGTGTTGTTGTATAAACAGATTTTAAAAAAAACTATTTGTTAAATTATTGCTCTTCATTTAATAAAAAGTAGTTTAACTTTATTAAAGAAATAAGAAAACTATGCCATGATTCAGAATACTGTGCATCAGACCTGTAGAAGAAAAAAAACAAAAACCCAAAAGTTTTGAGTGTGGAATAAATTAGGAGAACTGTTGAACAAGTTGACATTTTTTTCTAATCCTTTGAAAAGCTTCTGCTGATGGAGTGAAATAAGTGGATTTCCACGGGAACCACCTCCGACGTTCCCATTATACTTGGGATTTTAGAGAAAATTTTAAAGAAGCTGTTTATTTCCTTCCAATATTTTTTCTGTTTCTAACCATTTTTCAACAAGTAATTACTAGTACCTTCTTCTGGGTTGTATTCAGGCGAAATTAACAAAACAAAAAAAAACCAACTTCTTGCTTCGAAAGATTCTAAAAATAAACATATAACTTATGCTTAGACTAACAAACCAAATTTCATACATTTACATTAATATTTAAATAGAACTATACGAAAGTGTGATTTTTGCAGGTTAATGATTTGACCAATATATGGTCCAATCTAACATATGTACGATCCACATAGCATTAAAAAGAACAAAGAATGTGGTGTGTTATCTTTTTACAGTGAGAACATTTCAGTTTTAATGATTTTTTAGTTATCCATATTCCCAACTACCAGTTCCTACGTCTTTCTAGTGTTTTGATCTTTTCTCTTTTATTATCAGCTGAGAAGTAGGCAGAGTTGTCACATTTGTAGGTAAATTGACCCTACTTTGCTCTTTAGCAACAGGGTCTTGACTGTCTTTCCTATCTTAATTTGTTCTGATTCCTGTCTTCTAGCTCAACTCTAAAATTCCTATCTCTACTCAGCTTTAAGATAAACTTTCATTTCCAGTTCACCTCCTCTCATTCTGTTCTGGTTGGAGGAGTGGTGAGGAGCAGCTTGGGGTGGTAACATGCCTGTCACAGCTGTTGTATAACCTTGTGTTTCTCAGGAAGAATGACTCTGAATGACTCAGCATCTTTTTTCCTTCAAGTCATGACGCCACTTTGCATTTAGTCAATTTATCAGAAACCAAAAATGTTGCAAACCCCCAAATTTGTGAGTTGCACAATAACATTTATTCTCCCATAAAGTACAGTAAGGTATAAACAAGTTTATAAGAAATAGAAAACAATAGTTTATAGTTTCAGATCTTGGGTTGGTGAGGCATACTCACTAGCTAGGTATTTTTCACACCCTGGCCATGACGTATGCATAATTCAAATCCACACCTTGGCAAAATCACATACTGTATACTATGGTACTTAGACTTCTAAGGTCTTTTTCAACTCTCGGATTCAGGGACTCTAAAATTATTTTACTCTGAAGACAAGTGCAGAGCAAAAACAATAAAAATACACCTTCAATACCTTGTCTTAGCTATGGTCACTATCAGATTGTCAATGATTATAGATTTGTGTTACTTTTAAAAAATATATTCCCTCTTCTTCCCTCAGATAAAAATGATAGAAAGGCCCCAACTTGCTGCCGTGTGTGAACATTATGATTATTATTATGCTCAACTTGACTTGTTGAGGAAGAGAGCCCACGGACCAAGTTATCACTCTGTTCTCCAAAAAGATACTGGAATGGAGGAAAATTATAATCAGGAAGAAATGCTTGGCCCATCTCCAGGTCAATGGTAATACTGTAGTCTAACTTGAGCCTTGGTTCTCTGAGACTATATTTATATATCAACATTCTTTATTCTGAAATCCTTCCAAATTCTCCTAAAATAAATAATCCAGGGAGAACTTTCCAAATCTTCATTTTAAATCCTCAATCCACAGTTCCCTCCACCTTATTTTCATCTCAAGTCTGATATAGCTTATCTTCTTATTCATGGAGCCATTTAACTATAGGCACAGATTCATACTCTTGAATATATTATAAAGAAAAAAATATACTACAATTTAATATTCTTATGGTAAATTTTCAAAAAGTTTACTCCATAACAGATGTCTATAGATCTACAATATTTTCAGTTTTTTTTTTTCATACTGATGTCAGCATTCCTGTGTCCAGGATTATTAACTCTTGGCACAGGACTGAAGACTTTTGTTTGAAAGTTATTTTTTGTCATCAAAAAAATTTTTTTTAATTCAGGGTTAGGAAGTTGCTAACTTTGATGACTGTGGTCATTTATTGCTGAAATTTTGGTTGTCATGAAAAATACAAGAGACTATGTGAGAGTGATCTTATTAACAGCAAGTGAAAATTAGGTAAGCAAGAATGATGAAAAAATGGGATTTCTTCAGAAATGTGTTATGGGAAAAATAGATGTTTTAATTTATTTTAACTGTATATTTTTAGAGACAAGGTCTCACTATGTTGCTCAGGCTGGCCTTGTACTCCTGGGTTCAAGGGATCCTTTTGCCTTAGCCTCCTGAGTAGTTGGGACTACTGTAGGCACATGCCACCACATTCAGCTAGATGTTTTATTTTTAGAGATACTGGCTCTTATGGTTTTATTCATCTCTGTAACAAATTTCAAATTACCCCCCTGATTATCAAAAGTTAGGTGTTCTGTTAGTTTATACTGTAATATCCATGTTGGACTCAATTAATGAAGGACATACATTTTACATACAAACTGGGAGCAGCCACAAAACTCCCTTTCCCTTTGTTCAGCCACTGGAAAAATATATCTTCCCTTCTTTGTCTAGATTAGAGAGCTGACAAACTATCGATTATTTTGATTACATATGGTTTTATCTCCTGAGCTCTCACATGGAACGATAGAAAGTTCCTTCTCTTCCCCATCATAGCCCCATCCCACTGTTTCCCAGGATGCTCCTCTAAGGACCAGTAACCCCTCCTCGTTGTACACCCTCTCCCCAGCTTCCTCTCTCTTGGAGCTCCGATTCCAGGCCATGGGATGGAAGAAGAGGAATTTGTACAGGGTTGGAGAGACAGACCCTGGGGTGGAAGGGTTATAAGGAGGGAGAGAGACATTGTTACACATACGAATTGGGGTTTTCAGAGAGATGAGTGCTACAATTTAGCCCTCATTTGATTCAGTCACCATCTATGTGTCAGACACTGGCTGGGAACCTTCACAGCCCTAATTTCTTCTAATCCTCACATCAACCCCTGTGAAATGGTACTGTGTCCACTTTACAAATAAGGAACTAAGACCCAGAGACCTTAACTAGCTTGACATTTCATCATATTTCTAAACTGATTATTAACTTGACTCTAATAAATTGGGGACTGCTTATCATGATATTCTTAAAGGAGTTATTTCTGAAATGATAGTTCTATCTTTGGAGCCTTGGAAGTTATTGGCATTCCAAAACTCTTTATCATATAGTTTATCCTGTGCAGTTTTCATTTAGCAACCAGTAATGACAGAAATTCTTTGCAGGAAATTCTGCAAAAAAAGATGGATATATAAAATGTAAGTATAAAGCTGAAAATGGTTTGACCAGAATTGGCCAGAATTGTGCTGGCAATATACCTTAAACTTTTGAGATATAGCTAAAGCATCACTTCTTTATTCATTAAGCATTTATGTATCAGCATATCAGGTAAAGTAAAGGGATGGACAGGTTCTGTTCTCAGGGAGCTTAGTTTGTAGTGCAGGAAACAGACATGCAGCCACTGTCAAATCAGGAATGACAACCTGTGCATTAGACACCTACACAAAGCATGAAAAGACCTGGGCATGGGTTTGTTTCCCTCTTCCCAACATATTATAGACTATGGAAGGACAGAATCCTGCCCCAAAGAGAAATCACTGGATCAGAATCTTTTCCTGTTTAATTCTCTCTTATATCCCCAACTGTTACTCTTCTCTTTATCCCTCTTTCCTCTTGATTCTAAAATTTTCTTTTCCAATGTAAATTTTCTGTAACTTTGAATTACTTCCAGAACTTGGAACTTCAAACCATAGGTGAATTGTGAATCTTTATTGCTAAGCTGAAAATCCACTTGTCAAATTGGTGCCTAAGACTCATTAAAATTTCGACTCAAGCTGAACATTCTTATTTTCTAAGGCCTGCTGAGTACCTTCAAAGGAAATTTGAAGCTCAACAATATAAGTTAAAAGTGGAAAAGCAATTGGTAAGTGAAATATCAAATATGGGAGGCAATCAGGAATTTCCTAATAGTTTCTCTGCTCACAGATATTCATGGATCCTTAAGTCAGGGTTCATTCGCTAGAAAGTCAAGACTACCCTCCATTGGTCCCTAGTTTTTAATAGCTAAAGAAAGTAATGGGAACAGGCTTGAATCAGAGTCTCAGAAGGCTGGTTTCTTCCGTGGTTCTATTACTTACTGTGTGACCTTGGGCAGTTCATGCAACTTCTCTGAGCCTTAATACCCTTTTCTATAAATGACAGTTTTGGAGTAGATGAACTTCAAGTTCCCTTTCAGTGCTGCAGTGCTTCGATTCTATTTTATTAAAGAATCTTCTGCACATTTGAAAAAAGTGACTATTGCATGTTATTTGAAATGAAAGTTAACCTTTGCCCTGAAATACTATGTCAAAATTCTGAAGCTGAGAGAAACTGGATATGCGTCACTCTTATTTTGTGTTATCACTCTTAGTTTGAACTGCTTTAAGGGTGTAGTTCTATTCACTTACCTAATCTCATGTTCTGGGGTTGCTAAACCTTTATAGAACTTTAATATCACAATTACAATTTACAAATTCAGAAAATGAATCTAGGTAGCATAAAGAAGTAGTATAAAATATCGATTGCTTAGAATAAACAATGGTTGAATTAATTTTTATAAATTGTTTAATATTTCATACTTAAATGAAGAAACTTCTGCTACTTACCATAAAAAACTCCCGAATAATAGTTTGCTTGGTGATATAATTCTTGTTTATAGAGAAAAGTCAAGATCAAATCAGAAGATGTTTCCAAAATGCAAGTTGCTTTATAAATTATTTCATTCAATAAATAGGGTCTTCGTCCATCTTCTGTGGAGCCAAATCCCAACCAGAGACAAGAGCTAAGAAGTAATGGAGAAGAGCCTAGATTCCAGGAGCTGCAGTTTAGGAAAAACAAAATGAAGGAGCAGGTTAAAAACAGTCTAATTCCAGGGTTATCATTGTACTCATACGATTGTCTTCTGTACTATCATAGGGTGTTACTTCTATTACATTTCCTACAGTGTACCTGAGAGGGTTCTGTTGCACAAATGCTTGTTGGGCACACTCAATCTGCAAAGCACCATGCTGGGTGTCACAAGGGATACAGAGTTATGTATTTCACTTTCTCAGAGAATGCAACATAGCTAAGTTCATAAGGCTTTTTAACCTTGGATTGATAAAATAATTGTCCATCATCATTTATATATTTAGGACTTGTATTAGTTTCCTAGGGCTGCTGTAACACAGTACAACCAACTGAGCGGCTTAAAACAACAGAAATTTATTGTTTCACAATTCTGGAGAGTGGAAGTCCAAAATCAAGGTGTCAGCAGGGCCAGGGTCCCTCTGAAACATACAGGGGAATCCTTCTTTGCCTCTTCCTAGCCTCTGGTGGTTCGTCAGCAAACTTTGGTGTTCCTTTGCTTGCAGCTGGGTAACTCCATTCCCTGCCTCTGTCACATGGTGTTCTCCCTGTGCAGCTTTGTCTTCACAGGGCCATCTTGTTATGAGAAACGTTGGTCACATTGAACTAGGGGCCCACCCTACTCCAGTATGGCCTCATCTTAACTAATTACATCACGGTGACCCTATTTTCAAATGAGGTCACATTCTGAGGCATTCTGGAGACTTCAACATATCATTTTTGGGGAGGAATAAAATCCAACCCTTAACAGGATTAGCTGTGAAAGTGGGACTTGCAAAGTAACTGTATGTCTTTAACACAGTTGGGGCTATATATAACGGTTAGATCCGTATGGCAATCCACTGTCTCACAGGGTGGGAAGTACTGCAGCCAAAACATACGGCAGATTATCATCTTTAGGAGCCACAGATTTTCTAATTCTCATTTTGTATGACACATTTTAAAAACTGTAGGCTGTATAGAGATTATTTTTGTGAAGGTATTAGCAAATGTTTAAAGTTTTTGGAATGGGTTTTCTTTCCAGGAATATTGGAAGCAGTTAGAGGAAATACGCCAACAGTATCACAATGACATGAAGGAAATTAGAAAGAAGATGGGGAGAGAACCAGAGGTAAATTCATTCTTCTAGAGGAAACATCATTCTATCGATTTAGAGCTAGCTAAATTGAGCTTAAACGTAATGGTCTTCTTATAGAAAAGACAAATTCTTATCCTAGAGGTCATGATGCAGACTTCTTTTTTAATAGGAAAACTGTCAGAACTAATTGAAGCTTCACTTAATTGTGGTTTACTGGAGACCTCACAAGGTAATAAGTATGTCTGAGATTCTCAGCTAGGAAGGGCTGTTATTAAAAATACTTGTTGATTGTCTTCCTCATGAATCAGTCAATAAGTGTTTACTGAGCAGCTACTTTATGCCAGAACTGGATTAGATGCTGAAAGTTCATGCCCAGGAGGGGAATAAAAACAAGCATTTGTTGAATTCAACTGTCTGCAGAAGTAAGGTTCTAAGCCTGTATAAGGCCACATCTGAGTCATTCGAGATGATTCTGGAAAATCCCTTGAAGGAGGCACATGGGAAATTCATCTTTGCAGCTCTCAGGAAGGTCTCTAGAGCTGGAGCAGATCGCTGCTTCTTCAGAAGAGGTCCAGATGAAATAGCTAGCCTGTGTTTGGAGACCGTGTTGTGTGAAAGACACTAAGAACACCCTCAGGGCCCTCAGACGCTCCTGGGAGAGGCCTGTGGGACCTGAGATACTGTCTCCGGCCTCACACACTTAGGGACACATTCATTGAGTAGAACGGCTGTGCTGCTGAAATAGGTCCCTCTCTCCCTCTGTCCTCCTTGCCTCCACCCCTAGTGCATGCGGACGAATTAATATAAGTCAACGAGCTTCTGGTTCAATTCAGTCGTATATGTCAGGCTGTGAACTAGAGCTTTCACATAGGAACTTCCTCTCATTTACCACCCCCTGCCCCCCAGAGTGGAGAAATTAACTCATCCAAAGTCTTATAGATATTCCAAGGCAGACTACATAGTTAAATATCTGACTCTGAAGGCCCCTACTCTTTCTAGCAAATGCATTCTACTCACATGCAGCTGGAGAGACAAGACACACGTGGGAAACACTCACAGAGCAAGACGGAATACAGCTAACTAAGCCCTGCGGGTGCACAGGAGCAAACATGAGGACGATGAGCAGGACGTGGGTTTTTTATGGAGGACGCGGGTGGGTCTGAGAAGAAGAGTGCACTGTAGAGAGGCGGAGCTAACGGGGAGGCCTTCTGAAAGAGCCACGCAAGGCTTCCCGCAGCGTGCGCCGGCAGGGGCAGCTTGGAGGGGCTTCTCTCCACAGCAGAGGCCCAGCTGGTCCGGGGTGGGCAGCCTCGGGCCCCATCCGCCTTGTATTTGAGGCAGGTCTGCGATGGGAAGCCGAGTCCAGGAAGGGTGGGGAGCAGACATATCTGCTGAGACTGTGAAAGAAGCGTCTGGGGGATACTGAGGCCGCCTCAGGGAAAAGGAGCAAAGAGGGCTCTTTCCCGCCACTCCCACGGCGCATGCGCCAAGTGGCCTTCAGAACGCACACAAACCCAGTGGTGTTGACCGTGCATAATCTGTGTTAAAGGAGAACTTGAAAATAAGTCACAACACCTACGTGGTGAGGAAGAGTGACCTGCCCGTCCCCCGAGGCGCATCTGAGGAGGACGCTCCTGCGCAGGTAGCCACGGCTGTCGTAAGTCGTGTGTCCTGCCCGGTGAGTTGGCGCTGGCCCCTGGTTCTTACCCCTCGCTGTCAAATGGAATCCTGTGGGGAGCTTTCAAAAAACTCAGATGTCTAGGCTCTGCCCCAGATGGTGTGGGTGGGACTCAGGCATCCTGTCTGCAGAAGCTTGCCAGGTAATTTAGTGCACAGCCAAGTCTGAGAGCTGCTGCTTTGCAGCATATGTTCAGCTCTCGGGATGGTGGGAGTCCATGTCTCAGACACGTTGGTGGGGAAGTCTGGTGGTCAGTCTGGTGGTCACCTTCTCTTCCATTTCAGCCTTACACTTTTGATGGGGGAGGGAGGCCAGGCAGATGGATCTCAAGACTTGAGATTTTTTTTTTTTCTGTCTGAGAAAAGATTATAGGATTGTAATGCTAAATGAATTTGTTGATTTCAAACAATTCTGAAAATTATTCAACCTGCGAAATGACTTCATAAACAATACTCTTACGATTACATGTTTTACTTTACAAGGAGTTGTATTGATTTGTGAAGAAGCCCAAACGCGCTTTTATTTTTGCTTAATAAGATTCCCAATGATATGGCCTATACTGGGAGTTAGTATTATCAATCAACTTATCTAGTTATATAGAGTAATTATTTACATTTTAAATTATATTTATTGTTAGAGCTTGGTCCAGAGTTAACTAGAAATTGGAAATCCTTAACATATTGCAAACTTCTAACATCTTTGGAAACATTCTAAGATGCTGGTAAGATCATAGTCCAACCCATGAAAAGACAGCTCAGATTTTACAGACATTTCTTTCTCTTGTGTTTTAACCTGGTTTTAGCAACACAAAGAAATCTAATACTTTAATGTTAAAAAAAAATCAAGTATCTAAAAATAAATAAAGTGTAGGAAAGAACGTAAGCAAATGAGATGCTTTCTCTAAAAAGTTGATATCAGAAATTAGGCGGAGAAATTTTTGTATGTTTTGTGGAGTAACTTTGAAAGAAAACACACCAAAATGCCAACAGTGTTATTTAGAGGTATTTAGATTGGTATGGGGAATAGGGGGGGTTATTTTTTCACTACTTTCTAAATTTTTTATAAGGAGGTTACAGCACTTTTACTACAAATTGTGTAACTAAGTATCTGCTCCTTAGTTCTGTCAGCATTTTCATCAAAATCTTCAAACAGAAAAGGCATCTGCTATTTATCGAGAGCTGATGGCCTCCAGAGGAAGCCAATAGCAGATTTGTTTGCTAACTTTTGTGAAGGAAATAATTATCTCCGAATTTGTCCACTTTTTGAATTTAGGTTTTCATTGTCTTATTTGAAGGGAATTTGCAGCTATATAATACAACAGGGTTTTAAAGTCTCCTGTGCTTCTTATAGAGTTTCCAAAATACTGATTGAACACGTTTACCTCTGCTTAACAATCTATGGCAACTCCCTTTTGTGGATAGGATAAAGCCCATTTTCTTAGCATGGCATTAGCAAGCCCATTTCTTAGAATGTTCCAGCCTCATCTCTCACCATTCCTCCAAACACACCCAAAGGTCTAGCCCTCTCAAACTACTTTTTTAAAAAAGCCCTACATATTTAAAAAAGGCATTTTCCTTTTCTCCTCCAAGCCTTTGAAAAATGCTCATTCCTCTACTGAAATATCTTTTTCCTTTCATCTTTTCTTGCAAAACCCATCATATCAGACTTCTCGGTGAAGTTTCTAGCACAGCTTGTTTTTCTCTCTTCCTTAGAATTAATGAATGTTATTTCCACAACATTTCTATATACTTCACACACAGCAGGTGTCAGTTTGAAGCGTTATTAGTTGTTTGCCCTGCAACCTTGGGAAGGGTGTTTTACTGCCTTGCAATATTATGAAGTCTAAAAACAGGACTGTGACTTACATATATTTGTGAAGTTGGTTGTCTGATTTGACTAGGTAGCCTGGTTGTCTCAGTTGTACAATAAGTGTCATATGGCTTTATTTTCTTTAAAATACAACAATCTCAGACTCCAACCCCCAACCACCACAGTGGTTGGGAAATTCAGCCTCAGGCTGCTGTAGAGTTCCCCAGTGTCATGTCTTGGAAAAGGCACTCTTGGCACTGTGAAGAGTGATGACCGTGCAGCCTTGAGGACTGGGATCTTTGTGTTTTTTGGGTTTTTTTTTTCGAGACGGAGTCTCACTCTGTTGCCGGCGCTGGAGTGCCATGGCATCTTCCTAGCTCACAGCAACCTCAAACTCCTGGGCTCAAGCAATCCTACTGCCTCAGCCTCCCGAATAGCTGGGACTACAGGCATGCGCCACCATGCCCGGCTAATTTTTTCTATATATGTTAGTTGGCCAATTAATTTCCTTATATTTTTGGTAGAGACGGCGTCTCGCTCTTGCTCAGGCTGGTTTTGAACTCCTGACCCTGAGTGATCCTCCCGCCTTGGCCTCCCTGAGTGCTAGGATTACAGGCGTGAGCCACCGCACCCGCCCTAGGACTGGGATCCTTGTGGAAGTGGGAGCCTGAAGATGTTTAAGAGTCATTGTATAAAGGTGACATTTAAATTCATAGGCATGAATGGAGACGCCCCCCCTTGTATTGAGAAGCAGGGACTGGAACCTTAAGAAACCTCAGCATACGGAGTTCACGTCTCAGCTGATCCTTTGAAATTCTTGTCATCCACTTTTGCAGTTTTCTTCTTTTCCTCTTTGAAATTGCCTGTCAGTTTTTAGAGCCCTCCTTCCTTTATCCTAGCATGAGTTGTGTGCTCTTATTATTTTCCTGATGAAGATCATAAGCCTCTTAAGGAAAAGATCCTGTAGTCAAAATTACATTCTTGAATTGGATTGGGTTTGACTGCACTGGAGAGGAATGATAAGCATTGTCACATTATAAAATTTTATCCATTGAAATATTACATGTATTCATATTTCAAGTTACTGGATATCGTATACAAGTTTTCAGCAAATTATTATTAACTTTCCTTTACAAAGGCATGTTTTTATTCTCAAATCAATCATCAGTTTCAATCCAGAAATTCAAATAATGTAGACATTCAGAGTTGTGAATTCAGGGGTTGTGAAAAAATAGTTTTTTGATCAATCTTAAATGACAGAATTGTATTTTTCTCTATACTTTTAGGACATTGAAGGAGACTTGAAAGAAATGAGGCTTCAGAACATAAAGGAAAGCAAAATTCCAGAACAGAAATGTAAAGCTAAGGTAATAAGCATTTTTGCCTTTTGGTTCCATATTGAAAAGCTGGGGAGTCTGCATTTTGTAATCTGGGTTGCCTACATGATTTTCCCTGTACTATTTTATGGAATTGCCCTATTTTATGATGTTAGGCTAATGGTTTTAAGTATCTGTAATGTCAAATAAAACTGAGTTAGGGAGTTGTACTGTTAAGGCTTTTATTGAATTACTAAACTAAGATTTTTTTTCTTGCTTTTTTCCTAGAGAGGGGTAAAGTTTGAAATTAACTTCAACAACTATATTTCTGATGAAAACACCCTCCAAGAGGAAGAGGTATGCCATTAAGTTTACATTTCCATTAGAAGGTGTGAGAAAATGAGTCTATCTGCCTAGCATGTTTCATGAAATTATTCCATGGGCTATAAGAAAAATTTCCTTAAGTATTCCTAGAAGGGTCTTTCTAATGTTTAAATGAGTCTTCCAAATCTTTTTTCTCCTATTTTTAAAAAATGGAGGTTATTTTCTTAGATGGATTATTCCATTTTAATTTATTTTGCTTTTATAAAAGACTATTTTCCTTATATCAATTTTTTATCATAGCCGCATTAAAAGACATAGTCAACACAGTCAAGAACTAACATATTGATATACTAATATAAATTCAGCCGGTACCCTAAAACTATGAACATTTATTTTAGGTCTTAATTAGTTATTAATAACTTTGTACAGATCTTTGGTTCAATCTCCATTATGCATTTGGGCTGTCCTTGCCACAGCAATAAATGCATGAATATAGTAGATAAAATCTCATTTTATTTGATTTTAACATCCTTTTCATCCCACTTTTTATCAGACTTGTTAATGTCAAAATTAACTGATTTGTTTTTCCATGTACCTTCTCTGATTCACTTTTTTCTTTTTTTTTGAGACATGGTCTCATTCTGTTGCCCCGGCTAGAGTGCCATGGCATCAGCATAGCTCACTGCAACCTCAAACTCCTGGGCTCAAGGGATCCTCCTGCCTCAGCCTCAAAAGTAGCTGGGACTACAGGCGTGCGCCACCATGCCTGGCTAATTTTTCTATTTTTTGTAGAGACAGGGTCTCACTCTTGCTCAGTCTTGGCCTCAAATTCCTGGCCTCAAACAATCTTCTGCCTTGGCCTCCCAAAGTGCTAGGATTATAGGCGTGAGCCACAGTGCCCGGCCTGAATTTAATTTTCAGTTAGTAAAAGTTAAGTTTGAATAATCATACCTGATACTCAATTTTTTCTTTCACATTCTTTATTAGCTTAAAACCTTTTAATGTTATTTCTTATTTTTACGAGCATTTTGCTACATAAAGACTTCATTAGAGTGATGATAGTTAGTGCTCACCTCTATTCAACCTTTAGGCCTCTAAGTGCCCCTGGGCTGTGGGATCAGAGAGGAGCAGACCTGGGGACCTGTTTCTGGGCTGGAACCTGAGGTGGGGTACAGCCTCACAGCTTCAGTGTCAGGAGGTGCTCACACTGCCCTGCACTGCCTTTCTGGATTCTTTCTAGAATCCAGAAAGATTTAGCTGCCAGGCTGTTCATTCTTCCTTATTCTGTGCTTCAATATACTTGAAATGTAGTGATCATTTTCATATCAATTATGGAGTATTAGGAGCAGCTTTAGGGATCTGGTTAGGAAGGTTATATACTTAAAAGTAGGGCATGGATGGGAAGACCTGGAGAGTTCTGTAGAATGGAACTGCAGTAAAATAATATTAAAGGCAGAAAGTCTGGATAAAACTAAGTTGCCTTATGACCAGTGCTTGTCACTGTTGACAAGGAGAAGAAATGAAAACATTCCCATTTCTAGCTTATTCCAACATAGTTCCAGTTTTAAAACTGTACAGATTTATTTGTTTATTAAGCCTATATTGACTATTTACCATATATCTTGCTAATTAGTATTTTTAGGAATATAAAATATTTTTAAAATATTTTTTTCAAAATATGGCTTATTTCTCATGAAACACTGTGGGATTGATTTAGGCAACGGATATACTAAATGAAACTTTGGCCTTCAAGGATGGCATGAAGTTTAAGGAATATGAATGTGTAAAGGAGCATGAAGATTATACAAACAAAGCATTTGAAAAACTCTGTTGCCCAGAAGCAGGTATGTGTCCTCTGAAAGCTATAGATGAGAAGGAACTGTTTACTTAGCAATCCATCTCGAATTCTGTCCCCACGTGTCTGCTGTGGCTGTGCTGTCACCTGGCCCCTCTGTGCTCTCCCCTAGCTGGGCAAAAACTCAGTCCCTCTTTTCCTGCCCATCCATGGGGCATCTGGGGTGTCCACACTCCCTGAGACCCAGCCCTCTGCTTGTGCTCTGCACTTTGGCAGTGTCACCTGCTCCCTCCTGTAGCTTTACCTTCTCCCAGGAGCTGCACACTCACCAGTCTTTCTCATCATCCCCTGGAAAGCTCCATGGACAAGTGCCACCAGCATCTCCAACTCAGCATGTGTAAAATCGAGCTCTTCTGCACCGTTCCTTCCCAAGGACCCTTTATTTTGGTCAATGCCATCACCAGGGTGCACCTCCAGGGTGGTTCCCACTCTAAGATGTCTCGGAGTCTTCCTTCCCTTTCATTCCTTCTGCCACTGATTTGTGGCTCTGTCATCCCAGCTTCAGCAGTGTGGTGCGGTAGGTAATGTGTGGGCTTTGGAGACAGACGGGAGTTTGAATCCCAGCTGGCACTGCCACTTTCTGGTCTCGTGACCTTTCTTTCATAAGTTACTCTGATGCCCTGAATCTCAGTTTCCTCTTAGGAGCAGGGGATAGCAGCAGTAGTAATAACCACACAGGGTTATTGTGATGACTAAAGTGAGATTTGACATATAAAGTACCTGGTACATACTAGGTGCTTAATAAATGCTGTTCTCTTAATTTTCCCTTTGCTTTCCCCCACTGGATTGCCTTATTCTCTTATGTGACTTCCTTTTCTCTAATATTTGTCCTTCATTCTCTGTCTGGTTGCTAAATTTATCTTTTCAAGATTTGCTTTGATATCAACTGCAGGATAAGGTCCATTCCCCGTAGTATCACATTTAACACCGGTAGCCTGATCCTGCGGTGACCCCTCCTTTCCTCCCACAGCCTTCTTCTTTCTTTCCAGTGATGAGGAGACCCACACAGCCTGCTGGGGACCCTGTGTTCTCTGATAGCTATGTGAGCATTTACACAGCTGGCTGGGCTCACTTTCCTCTTCCTAGAATACCCGCTGCCTCATTTCCCTCTTGAAAAATCCTCATTCAACTCAGCAGGCATTTTATTGAGGGTTGTCTTATGCTACAGATGGTGCTCGGTGGCAGGGAGCTCAAAGATGAACAAAAACTGGACCCTGCCCTCAATATCACAGAAGTGTCACAAGCAAAAGAAAGGAGGGACAAAACATGTTTCCTGAGCCTGAAATGTTAATCGTTGTCGGAGTGGGAGCTGCCTGGAGAGTCAGGGGTCCCCACTCCTCCAGGGCGTCACATGCCCTGGAGCTTGGGCTCCTGTGTGGGTGGTGGATGAAATCATATTTGTGATAGAGGAAGACTGTGCTGGCTGCAGAGTGAAGGATGGCGGGCAGGCGGGCAGGGGCAAGGCTGAAATAGGAGAATAGTTCGGGCAGGAAATGACAGGTGCGCGAGCCAGGGCAGGGCAAGGAGAATAGGCGCTGAGTGTGGGGCTTGGGGAACAGAAGGGGCTCAAGGACATTCCCAGTTTCCTAATTCATATGCATGAAGCTGTCTCCAACAAAATACACAGCACATAGAGGGCGGTCTGTAGAGGTAACGTAGTGATCTAAGTTTGGAATATGTTGAGGTTTAGGTCTCTATGAGCATCAGCTGGAGATGTTTAGAAGGTACCACCTGTGTCAGACTTAAGGCCTGGGCATATCAGGGCTAAAGATACAGTTCGGCGGCCTTAGCATATCCACGGTATTTAAACCTTGCTGATGGTCAAGGTACCTGCGCAGAGGGCCTAGAGTAAGAAGGAAATGGAGCTTAGGAAAGAACACTTGCACTAGGTAGAAAAGTGGTGAGATAATCCAGAGAGTGAAACTGAAGGAGGAGATTTCAGGAAGAAGGCACAGGAGTTGGCAGCATCAACTGAAAGAGAAAGGCCAGGTGAGGGGGATGGGATTTGGCCCCTCGGGAGCCCTTATTGGCCTCAATGAAAGTGGTTAAGGCTCAAGGGGTGCATTCAAAGGTTATCTTTGCATAAATTTGCTGGAAAGAGGACAGAGTAGTTTGGCTCTTTTTTTAGATGAAAAGAAAACCCTTCATTAGTTTGATACTGCAAATTGTCTCTCAATTTAATCTGCATTCCTGTAATTACTATTCAGGCTGAAGAATTTTTTCTTATGTTTAGTGACCACTTATATTTCTCATGTGAATAATATACTCACAGCCTTCATTCATGTTTCTACTGAAAATAGCTTATTTGTTTTTTTCTTCGTAAGGCTGATTTAAATCAAACCTTTGTCTGTAATACATATTGCAAATGTTTTCCCCAATTGGTCTTCAGATCTCACAGTGACAATAGCAAATATGTGTGTGTGTATTCACTTAGAAAAAAACTTAATAATTGTGAAGGGCATATGAAGAAAACAGTAAAACCTTACTGAGGTATTTAAAGACCACTTGAATAAATGGAGAGAAATAACAGTGCTATGTATTGGAAATATTCTTTCCAAATAAATATATGAATTTTTGGCAATTTTAATCAAAACCAGAATAGAATTTATTTTTTTCTGGTGTGGGGAGATCTTAGAAGATTGGATAATTTTGAAGTTTCTTAACTAGCCAAAAAATTTTGAAAAAGAAAGACAGTAAAGGGGCACTTTACCCTTCCAAACATCACAATATATCATAGAAATTATAGTCATTGAAACAATAGGATAGTAGCACCAGAATAAAGCAGTAGGAAGAAGAGATAGTTTAGAGACAAACCCTAGTATGTATCATAATTCAGTGCGTGCTAACAGTGACATTACAAGTCAGTGGGAAAAGAAAGGAGTATTCAAATAAATGCTAGTGGGCCAATTCGTTAACAATTTGAGAAACACTGTGAAATCAGAACCCTGTATACTATGATATTTAATACAACAAAACAAATTCCCCCCAAATCAAAGAGTTTATATGTAAAAAAGGTATACATTAGAAATGAAGTAAAAGAAAATATAGGTAAAAAAAATTTTTAATAGGGAAGAACTAGCTTTTCAAAATACATAAAAAAATCACAAATTAATAATAGATTCAACTTTAACAATGAAAAGCTTTGGTAAAGCAAATAATACTAGCTCCTGGAAGTGTCATTTTCAATCATTTATCTAGGGTACATAATCATGAATGTCCACAAAAATTCAGCTATAAATGATGTTATCATAAAATAGCATTATTTATAATAGTGAAAAATCACTAGCAACGTAAAAGTCCAGCAAAAAAGAATTAGTTACAATACATTCATGAGACAGAATATGGTGTTTGCTTTAAAATGGTTGTACAGAAGAATTTAAGGGCCTGGATATGACATGTAGCTGATTGAAGAAAACAAGTTATGAGAAGGTATGTAGTATGTGGCCAAATTTTTGTTTCAAAACAGAGCAAAAACTATATGGAGGGAAAACTATATGGACAGTGAGATTACAGATGATTTTTATTTTCTTCTACTTATCAGATTTTGAAATTTTCTATAGTGAAAAAATAGTAATAAAGAAAAAGATAATACAAGTTATTTTTTAAATTAAGAAAATGAAATGGATTGCATTTCTGCAGAAATTGATTCAAGTAAAAGTTCTCATACATACGTCAAGGAATTTGTCCATTTGTGTCACTAATATTTCCTTAGCATTTAGCTATATGGGCTAGTCAAACATTAATAATAAAAGTGAAACAATTGTACATATGTTTATAATTTCAGTCTTGTAAGTTACGATCTATGTTAGAACGAGGGTGGTCATTCTCTGGTTTGATCTCACCAGCTGATAGACGTCTGGGTTCCTAAGAACTGTTTGGTACAGTTAGTCAACACTTCGGCTGCTGTTGAATTAACAAGTTATTTCCTTATACTCAGGGTTTTCCATGCACAATGCTGTTGCTGCAGAAAACAGGAGGCAGTGGGACAGAGGAGCACCCCAAACTCTGCTGCAGATGATGGCAGTGGCCGACGTCACCTCCACCTGCTCCACCATGCCTAACGGTGAGTCTGTGGTCAGCTAGCATCAGTCGTCAGCAAGGGAAGACCAAAGCCCCAATACAGCTGTGTTGCTCATCCTGCTTCTCAGTACAATCCCTGTAAATTTTGTATCAAACACCTTTCAAAGACATTGTTTTGGTTTCCCCCAACCCCTAGAGAGACTTGCCTGCTAATTATCCTAGACCAATGACCTCCCTAGCCACCAGATGTAAAGGTGGACAAATCCAGGATGCCACCTTCCTCAAAGTGAGGGAGAATGCACAAGGAAGGGCAGGCAACTTGATTTACCTTCCAACACCAGCTCAACAACTCTCTTGCTATTTTGTAGAGGGTCATTTTTTTTTTCACCAATAAAATTAGAATTAAAAGAAGAGCTAGGCCAGGTACAGTGGCTCACACCTGTAATCTCACTGCTTTGGAAGGTCGAGGTAGAAGGATTGTTTGAAGCCAGGAGTTCAAGATCAGCTTGGGCAATATAGCAACACCCTGTCTCAACAAAACAAAAAATAGAAAAATTAGCTGGGCGTGGTGGTGCACATATGTAGTCCTGCTACTTGGGAGGCTGAGGCAGGGGGGATCACTTGAGCTCAGGAATTTGAAGTTACAGTGAGCTATGATCATGCCACTGTATTCCAGCCTGGGTGATAGAGCAAGACCCTGTCTCAAAAGAAAGAGGAAAGGAAAGAAGAGGAGGAGAGGGGAGGGGGGAGGAAGACAGGGGAGGGGAGGGGAAGGAAGGGAAAGAGAAGAGAAGAAAAGAGAAGAGAAGAGAAGAGAAGAGAAGAGAAGAGAAGAGAAGAGAAGAGAAGAGAAGAGAAGAGAAGAGAAGAGAAGAGAAGAGAAGAGCTGTGCCTACAAGATTTAGAGAGCTAACGGTGCAAAGATACATACAAGTTGTTTTGTAAGCCAATGCATTATTTAAATGTTAGGAGTGTTTAGGATATGATGATATTTTCAACCTAAATTCCTTTGTTTTGATTTGAAATTCTGACATCGCCTTTCCTTAGAGGGCTCATAGCAACTTCTGGGTGTTATTTTCACAGGTGGTAAAGATTTTTATTACTTATTTCCTATGTTCCTCTTGATAACATGGGGCTGAGAGCTAAAATGTATACCTGTACCTGTGATGAAAGTTGCAATATGTCAGCATATCACTGAAAGCAGTAATGATAGGTATGAGAATTGACTTATAATTCAATAAGACAATGGAGGGAAAAACTCAGCTTGGAATAAGTAAATAGAATAGAAAATTTATCACACCAAAAAAGCCAGTTTACAAAGCAATAAATGACTCTTCTACTCATGAGCTATGTGACAATAAGTCACTAAATTTTCTATATCTCAATTTCTTTATTAATAAAATGAGGAGTGGGATTAGGCTGCCTCCAAGGTTCTAACATTCTGTAATCTTGTAAAAACTCCAAGAAGCATTTTTATTTTCTATAACAAAGTTTCCTTTTCAGATGGCCAAGTTATTGTGATGGAAGGCATTCCAGAAAATAGAAAACAGTGGCTGCACGAGGTGCCAGGAACCTTAATGAGTGTTTTGGCTGCAGCACATCTAACGAGTAGCTCATTTTCTGCCAATGAAGGAGAATTTGGTATGTAGTTTATTTTTAACAACATGACCATTCCCCAGAGGAATTTCGTCAAAGATTTGCAAATGCAGAAAGGGGATAAAAATACCTTTAGCCTGGAGAGAGGATTGGGAGAGTGTCTAGCCCTTTCAGACACGATTTGCTTTGTCCAAGCCTGTTCCAAATGCTCATAACAAAAGACATGAGTTTCCAAGGAGAGGGGTGTAATTTTCTTTAATGTAATCAGCTGACAACTGATGAAAAGTTAAGTAAGTGGGGCTAGTGGCTTTGTAGCTGAAGATCTAGTATTGCTTAGCTCTACCTGACACAGTCAGTTTATTTCTGACAGCTATTCAGTGGACTCAAATTACTAGCCTATGGGCAATAAAAATATGTTGTAATATAGTTTGAAGGTTTTTTGTTTTTTTTTTTTTTTTGGTCTCCATTTTTTAACAAGATTCTGCTTTTGTTTACTTTAAGGGAAGCCAACCTTCATTTTCTAAACTTTTAGGGAATTCACATGACAATGGGAATTTGGTTCTGTCAGGTATTCAGGTGTAAAGTACTACAAGAAAAGCCACTGAAGGCAGGCAGAGATTCAACAAGCATCTGCACAAGTGTGAGGCTTGGGGCCTCGTACTGTGCAGGTGTGAGGCAAAAGGAGATAAACTAGATAGTTTCTTAGGCTGATAAATGCTTGCCAAGTTAAATAGCACTACACAAATATATATACAACATTAGCCACATATGGTGGCGTGTGCCTGTAGTCCCAGCTACTCTGGAGGCTGAGGTGGGAGGATCGCTTGAGCCAGGAATTGGAGGCTGCAGTGAGCTATGATCGCATCACTGCACTCCAGCCTGGGGTACATATTGAGACCCTGTCTCTAAATAATATATATATAGTATTAAGAATAATGCAAGAGAGGTACCTAAATAATTACCAAAGAGTGGGTCAGCCAGTTTGTGAAATCCAAGAAAGAGGGAGTCTGAAATTCCAGCTGTCTAGTTGACACTTAAAAAATGTACAGGATTTTGGTGAGACAAGAGCATTTTAGGTGGGGAGGACCATGTGAAGGATGGACTTGCAGAGAGAGCAGATGGGTGCTGGCGACTGAGAAGGCCAGTTTGACTAAAATCTAGGAGCAGTTGAAGGGGCCAGAGTCCCTGAGTATATGAAGTCCTTTGGTGTTATTACTTATCTGAATGGACACACTGTTGTTTCAAACTTAGGAGGAGAGACAGAGAGGCAGAGATGTTGCCTTCGATCCTCTTTCCAGTGCCTTCTAACTGCTGCAGTGTAATCGGCTGCTGCCTGCTATCTGAGGATAAAGTATCATCTGTAAGGGGTGGAGTGGAGGAAGCTTGGAGCCTGCGCGGCCTCATCTGTGCATTCCTGTCATGTTTTCTCCCCACTGTCCCCCTACCCTACCAGACTGGGCTTTGCAAAGATGTCTGGAATGTAGTAGATTTTAAATAAGTGGTTTCTGAATGAATGAGTGAAAGCCTGTAACTTCATTGATATGCTTCTGTTTAATCCAAAAAAATTCTAATCCGCTTTCTCTAAATCCTCAAGTTTGTCTACTGTCTCCTGTCTTTTCTCCGTTAGCTGCCTCTGAGAATTACACAGTCATTCAGTCTATTAACAAAATACTATGAGATCTGCAGAGGAAAAAGGGAGAGCTTGATTTTCTATAAAAAACAATCTGCAGACTGGAGAGGCACAGCCTTCAGGACAAGTAAAAGTGTGCTTCCCAAAGAATGAAGGAAGGGCTTGGTTTAAATGGGGAAAGTTCTTGGCCTGGTTCTCAATCAGGCCCACTTATGCAAATGAAGGATTCACACTTGTTCAGTCCTGATTGGTCAAAATAGTCTAGCCCTGATTAGTGGTTTCCAAGCCCCAAACCAGAAGTCTCTGTCCAGTGTTGCTTTCAAATGGCCATTGGGAGCCAGGGCTGGGGGGGGTTCCAGCCATAGTTTATCTCAGCACCAGCAACGGGAACTGGTTTGGCTTGATTCTAGAAAGGGAGGTCCTGTGACACTTTTACAACATCTTTCTGAGAACACAGAGTATGTGACTGCTCCCTCACCCAGCCATAGCTGCCTGGTTCATTTAACCTTTCTGTGCCTCAGTTTCCTGCAATACACCAATTCTGAGATGCAGCCTCCTCCCCTTTTTAATGTTTCTGAAGTTGGGGTGCAGCATACAGTATACGGTGTTTTACAATCCCTGCAGTCCAGGCAATAGTCTTGACATGAGTCATGCCTGGGCCCCAGTTAACATTAACACTTGGAGGATGGGTGTCAGTGGGTAGAGATTTTCTTCCTAGAGACTAAAGTGAAACACTCTTTTAATCCCTAGTAACCAGATGGTTGGAGATTATGTATGGGAGAGGTAGCTTATGGGAGATTGCAAAAATAATCACAGTTCTTTACTCTTCCTTTGTATCCATCCTCTTTGTAATATAACTTTGTAGCTCCATCATTAGGAAGAGTTTTTCCCTTACCCTCTTGAAATTGGACTGGCCATGTGATTTTCTTAGGCCAGTAGAGTGCAATGGAAGTGGTAGTGTGCTAGGTCTGCATATTCAAGGAGCCTTGTGAGCTTCTGCTCTTTCTTTTGGAACCTTGTCCAGCTCTCAACTAGCCCGAGTTGACCTCCTAGAACATGAGAGACCATGTGGAGCAGAGATAAGTCATCCCAGGTTAGGCCATCCTAGACCAGCAAGCCTCCAGCTAGCCTAGCAGGTGATTACAGATGTCTGAGGGAATTCAGCTGAGACCAGAAGGGCCAACTAGCTGAGCCCAGTCCAAATCACCTAATAGCAGAATTGTGACCTAAATAAATACTTACTGTTTTAAGTCACTAAGTTATATGGTGGTTTATTATTCAGCAAAAGTTAAGAGATATAGACATATTTAGCAAAATTCTCAAAGTAGAAGTCCAAACTAGGCTAGCTCTACATCATTGTAAAGCCAGGTTAAGAAACCAGCATTTTTAGATTTTTTGTGAATTCTTTTAGTTCTATTGCAGATTCTTTTAAGAAAATTTCTCTCAACAATGCTTTTGACTGCATTAAGGTTGAAATTATATTAAAAAAAAGAAGACCCAGACATCAATGACAATGTGAGAGAGAAGGAAAATTTCCCCTTTGTCCCTAGAAGGTTCATTGAAAGATCAACTCACAATAAGGCAGATTAATAAAAGAAAGAGATTACAAATTTATTTACCATGCACACAGGGAGAATCACAGAGTGATTACCCAGTATCCCAGTGGGGCCCAGAAGTTTATATATCCTCATTTTAGAGAGGAGAGGGAGATGAGGAATATGGCTAATTCTGTTTACTAGGGAGGATGAATAGATACTTGGGAGAATGACTGGATGGGGGGAAACAGATTGACTTGTAAATGATTCTCTTTGGAAATTAAATTAACCTGAGAGACAGATAAGATCTTTAAAATTGGCCAGGGGTGGGGGGTGTGGGGGGTGTGGGGCAGAAAGGCAATTGTTCTTTTTGATGGATCCCTCTGGTTTTATGCAGATAGAGGGGAAGCCCTTTCCAATGCCTATTGATCTCTAAGGGCCTTGAATTCAAAATACTCTTTATACAAACGAATCATATTTGGGAGTGAAATTCCCTGTGCTCCTTCACAAGCATATGAAAAGATGCTCAACTTCAGTAATCATCAGGGAAATACAAATCAACACCACAATCAGATATTACCTCATACCCATTACAATGACCCCTATAGAAAATGACAAAAAATAAGTGTTGGCAAGGATGTGGAATAATTGTAACCCTTGTGCACTGTTGATAGTATTGCAAAATGATATAGCTGCTACGGAAAACAAGTATGGAGGTTCTTCAAAGACTCAAAAATAGAACTATACCATATGATCCAGCAATCCAACTTCTGGGTATATATCCAAAAGAATTGAAAACAGGATCTTGAAGAAATATTTTTGTACACTGACATTCACTGCAGCAGTATTCACAATAGCCAAGATGTAGAAACCTAAATGTTTATAAATGGATGAATGGATAAAGAAAATGTGGTATATACATACAATAGAGTATTATTCAGCCTTAAAAAAGAAGGAAATCCTATCACATGCTCTAAAGACTAAGAAAACATTGTGTCAGTTTCTTGGGAACATTTTATTTGTGATTGGTATATAAAAATAAAAGCACATCTTATGATTGGTGGAATCTTGAAGTAGTTGAGGGAATCTGATTGCTATAAAGAAATGAAATGTTGTGCTATTTTCAGTCTAATCCTTTTCCCAAGAGAAAAAAGTACATTTTTAATAAGAATAAAGGCAAAGATAAAAAAAGGTAAAGTTGCATGTGTGTATTTTGGGTTTTCTCTGCTAGGCACTAATGATGAAGCCTGATATCCACAAGCTGGATACTCAGTTTATAGAAACAGTGGAGAAGAAAAGTGGTCCAATTCTGGCATATCTTAAGTTTTTACATGCAGATTTTCTTAAAGTTTTTATACAATCAAAGCATCTACCCCCAAAGCAGGGGTATTTTGTCTCTTCTTCTGTGCTTCCTCTCATCCCACTTCTTTTTCTGGTCTGGTTGTGTTGCCTGCTACCTTCAGGACAATGCTGAATAGCTGGGTATCACTTGTCACCCTGTCTTATCCTCTGTTTTAGTGGAAATGATTAAAAGGTTTTATCCTTATGGTTGACGTTCACTGTAGAATTTTTGGTCTATACTCCTCATTGGATGTATAGGCTGGGATGTTTTAATATCTGTGTCTGTCATTTCATTAACAGTGGGAACATTAAGACAACGGCTTCCTAAAGAAGAAGAGGAAGGGCAGGTGGATATGGCCCCTGGCACTGAAATAGATGAGGAACAACTAGATCCAAGATCTGATGATGATGATACGTAAGTAGGTCCTATGCAGATACCAAAATCCAGCACTGGTAGAAAGTTAAAATGCTGTTATTGAAACAGAAGATAGCCTCTAGAAACCTAGCTAAGGTTCTTCTCCAGTTCTCTAATACATTGTTTTAAATATTTGCAGCACTGATATTCTGTCTTAATTACTCTGGCTTTGTCATACAAACATCTTTTGATATCTGGCAAGGCTAGTAACCACGGTGTTCTTTTAGTTTCCACACCTTATTCTTCAAAATTATCTTAGCCATTGTTGCCGGGTTGCTCATCATATACATCTTTGCATATTCTTGTAAAAGTGTCATGTGAAAATTTATTGGGATTTTGGTAGGAATGACATTACATTTGTTGATTAAATTATGGGAATTGACCTCTTTGTGATTATGAATCTTTTTTTAAAAATTATTTTTTAGCTGGCAAATAAAAATTGTGTATATTTATGGTATACAACATGATGTTTTGAAATATCTATACATTGTGGAATGGCTAAATCAAGCTAATTAATACATGCATTATCTGGCATATTTATCATTTATTTTGGTGAGAACATTTAAAATCTACTCTTAGCAATTGTCAAGTATACAATACATTGTGTTGCTTTCAATTTTTGGCTATGATAAATAAAGCTGCTATGAATATTTATGTACATGTCTTTGTGTGGACATAAGTTTTCATTTCTCATGCATGGGTAAATAAGAGTGGAATGGCTGAGCTGCATGGTAGGTGAATATTTAAGTTTTTAAGAAATTGCCAAACTGTTTTTTAAAGTGTTTATGCCATTTTACATTTCCACAAACAGTATGTGAGTTCTAGTTATTTTGCATCTTTGCCAACACTTGGTATAGTTAGTTTTAAAATTTTTTGCCAATCTAATGGATGTGTAGTGGTGTCTTTATATTTTTTGAGTTTGGGGAATTATTCATACATCCTTACTACCAGTTTTCTTTGTCAGAACCTACTTTGCCAATATTTTCTCACTGTTTGGGTTTTCTTATTCATTTTCTTAATGGTATGATTCAAGTTTTAAGTTTGTGACTGGTCTATTTTTTAAATCACTTTTTAAAAAAATCAGGATTTCTAATTTATTTGTATTTTGGACAGAAACCATCATCTGAATTTTAATGATTTTTAAAAAATTCTTTGGGACTCCTTTTACTATTAAGCACAGGGTCAATTTTATGCCTATTTCAAATGCATATTCTTACTATTAAGGGAGTACATATATTCTATGTAATTATCTATTACATCAAGCTTAAACTTTTTTTGTTAAAGTGTTCTGTAGTCGGCCTGGCGCGGTGGCTCACGCTTGTAATCCTAGCTCTCTGGGAGGCCGAGGTGGGCGGATCGTTTGAGCTCAGGAGTTCCAGACCAGCCTGAGCAAGAGCGAGACCCCATCTCTACTATAAATAGAAAGAAATTAATTGGCCAACTAATATATATAGAAAAAATTAGCCGGGCATGGTGGCACATGCCTGTAGTCCCAACTACTTGGGAGGCTGAGGCAGCAGGATTGCTTGAGCCCAGGAGTTTGAGGTTGCTGTGAGCTAGGCTGACGCCACGGCACTCACTCTAGCCTGGACAATAAAGTGAGACTCTGCCTCAAAAAAAAAAAAAAAAGTGTTCTGTAGTCTTTTTTTTCCTTTATCACTTCCTGATAAAGGTGTATTAAAATATGCAACTATGTTTGTGATTTTGATGATTTCTTCTCATAATTCTATCTCCTTTTTGATATACTTTAAATATGTAGAAGCCATGTTCTAATTTATGATTGTTATATTAATTTGGTAAAATGTCCCTTTAATGTTGTTTGCCTTAAATTCTGTTTTGTCTGATACTGATATTGCTATTACAACTTCTGTAATTATTCATTTTATATTATTTTTATGACATGTATTTTTTTATTCTTTTACTTTCATCATTTCTTTGTGGTTTCATTATGGTGTGGTTTTTTGTTTTTTTTTTTTGAGACAGAGTCTCACTGTGTTGCCCAGGCTAGAGTGCCCTGGCGTCAGCCTAGCTCATAGCAACCTCAAACTCCCAGGCTCAAGCAATCCTCCTGCCTCCGCCTCCTGAGTAGCTGGGACTACAGGCATGTGCCACCATGCCCAGCTAATTTTTTCTATATATTTTAGTTGTCCAATTAATTTGTTTCTATTTTTAGTAGAGACAGGGTCTCGCTCTTGCTCAGGCTTTTTGCAAACTCCTGACCTTGAGCGATCTGCCCGCCTTGGCCTCCCAGAGTGCTAGGATTACAGCTGTGAGCCACTGTACCTGGCCTATGGTGTGTTTTTTATAACGTGCATGTAGCTGGTTGATGTGCCCCTTGTCATGTGATAATCTTTTAATTAGCTTAATTTAGTAAAATTCATTGTAATTGTTGACATATTTGGGTTTTACTCTACCATATCATTTTGGTTTTCTGTTTAATATCATTTCTCATTTGCTTTTTTTCTAGCCTTTTGCTAGGTTGACATACTTTTCTATCCTACTTTTTTCTCTCTATTCTAATTTTGAGGATATAGATTATATTTCTTTTCTTTTAATAGTTAGCTTTTATACACTACCTACGAATTGATCTAACAAATTCCAAAGTTGCTCAATATTTCTTCCTTCCTCCCAAATGTGACAAGCACAATCTAAATAACCACTGAAACCCTTCCGTTCTGATATTTTTTTATCTAGAATTATAATTTTATTTAAAAGCTTTTTTTATTGTGAAAAACTTTAATCATATAGTAAAAGTGGAGACAAGAGCATAATGAATCCTTGTGTATCCATGGTCCAGCTTTAACAATTATCAACATCGTTTATTCTATCCCCATATTCTCCTTTATTTTTGTAAGTATAATATTTTAAATTTCAGACATCAAATCATTAAATCTAATTTTATCATTTTAAAACAAAAATTTATATATATCTTTTTCTGTATAATGATATAATATGTATCTATTATTCCCAAATTTAACTCAATTTGCCAACATAGTTTATTTTCTGAACTTGCCACTTTTTTTCTATCCCATGCTTTCCCTCTGGTTTAATTTTTCTTCTTGCTGATGTATATCCTTTAATAATACTTTATGATAGGTTATTGGGTGGTAAACTTTCTTATTCTTTGCATACCAAAAATTATTTTTATTTTGCTTTGAATCTTTAGCAGTAATTTTGCTGGGCACACAATTTTAGGTTGACAGTTTTTTTTCTCCTGGCCTCTACTATTGTGGATAAGAAATCTGCTTTCACCTAATTGTTTTTCTTTTATAGATATGCTTTCTCCCTGATATTTTTATAATTTTCTTTTTATCTTTGTATTCTTATGTTTTATGATAGTATGTTTAGGTCTGGAAATGTCTTCTATCCTGCTTTCTTCACTTTCTTTTAAGAACCCATGACTTTCTTTAGTTCTGGAAAATTTTTATATTTGCTGTTCTTATTTCCTCCATTTTGGTCCTCTAATTAGATATAATTTGGAGCTTTTCAATCTTTGCTCAATAATACCTAGTTGTGCTTTCATATTTTTTATTCTCTTTGTTCTACACAGCAACCTCAAACTCCTGGGCTCAGGTGATCCTCCTGCCTCAGCCTCCTGAGTAGCTGGGACCAGAGGTGTATGCCACTGAGCCTGGCATCTCCTGTATTTTCAGTGCCTCTCTATTACCTCCTTCCCCCCAGCATATAAACATGCCCAAATCTCTCCCATCTTATGAAGCCAAAAAACCACTGCCCCCAGGTTTTCTAGATAACACCGACCCTCTCAGAGCCAGGCTCCCTGCAGGAGGAGTTTAAGCTCATTAGTACCACTTTTTTACCTCTTGTTTCTTTCTCAACCCACTGTACATCGGTTCCTGCTGCACAGAATTCCTCTGAAATTGTCTCTCAGTGGATTGTTACCTTGAAAATTGCCAAATAAGATCATCGCTTAGTCCTCACTTTATCTGACTGCTCCCTTGGCTCCCATGACACACATTTTCTTGGCTCTTATCAGCTCTGTCTCAGTCCCCTTCACCTGCCATGTAAATATTAGTGATCTTTGGGATTGTTTTCTTGGTCTCCTGCCCTCTTCCCTTCTAAAAATACTGATGTTGTCTTAGACACCATTTCAATTCCTGGTTCTACTAATTAGTAGCTGTGAAAACTTGGACACATTTTTTTCACCTCCTTGAGTTTTGGTATCTGCAATTTGATGATGATAATGTCTACCTCACAGTGCTGTTAGTAGTAGATGAAATATGGTATGTGTAAGTGCCCTAGGACAGTGACTGTCATGTAGTAAGGGCCCAATATATGGCAACTGTTTTCCTTTTCTTCTTTCTTCCTCTCCTCTTAAACATAAGAGTGATGTTAAACATAAGATGGATATTAGTAAGTATGTTGAAATGTGTTTAACACAAATGCAACTAAGCAGAAGACTGATCCTCCTAAGTTTGGTTGTTTATCACCCTTAGAAAAACAAGGCTGATATAATAAATAATTTATTACCTGAGTGAAAATGCAACTTTCATATTGCTCAAGTGGGAATAGGGAGTGAAAAGGGAAACTAGTTGTCATATATATTATGTATTCTTCAGTGCTTTCATATCACAATGTTAGTTTTTACTGTTTATTTCAGAAATTTTGAAGAATCTGAAGATGAGTTGAGAGATGAAGTAGTAGAGTCTCTAGAAAAACTTGCTACTTCCAAAGAGGAAGAAAAAATAGAAGAGGCCTCTGGTTCCTCTAAGGACTCTGAAAAGTCAGGAGAGAGAGAGGGGAGAAACATGCTGAAATTTGAAGAATTAAATGAAGGTTTGGAGGATATTTCAACTCCATCTAATGACCAAATTTGTATTGTTGATGAAGACCAAGGAACATCAACAACCAGTCAAAATATACAAGTGTGATTATTGTACTTTTTCTCAAATAATAAGTTAATATCCATTAACTATCTACTATAGTCACAAATGTTCATTTATTATAAAGGTTTTCTAATAATCCCGAGGATTTATTTTTTCTTTCAATTTAGACAATAGAACCAATTTTTAAGTGCAGAAATTATTATTTTTACTTTAAACCTTTTGTTAAGGAATCTTTTAGGTAATATATGTGGTAGGCAGAATAATGTGGCTCAGACACCCACCTCCAAAAGACATCATCACATCCTAATCCCCAGAATTTGTGAATATGTTGTTACATGGCAAAGAGGAATTAAGGTTGCAGATGGAACTAAGTTTGCTAATTAGCTGACTTTAATATAGGGAGGGTCCTTAAAAAGGGAAGAGGACAGCAAAAGAAAAAACCAGGGAGAAGGCAGTGTGAAAAGGACGGAGGCTGAAGTTGCTGGCTTTGCGGATGGAAGACGAGGCCACAAGCTAAGGAATGCAGGCAGCTCATAGAATCTGGGAAAGGCAAAGAAACAGATTCTTCTCTAAAGCCTCCAGAAGGAACACAGCTCTGCTGACACCTTGATTTTAGCCTAATGACACCCATTTCAGAGTTTTGACCTGCAGAACTGTGAGATAATAAACTAGTGTTGTTCTAACTAAGTCTGTGATAATTTGTTAGGATGGTGATAGAAAACTAATACAATGTACAGATTCATTCATTCAAAATAATGAATCTGCCATTTTATAAAACTGATTTTGAAATTTCTTAAGTTATATCGAATACACTTTTTTTGAAGCTGATGTTGACACTCATGTAAGACAATTGACAAAGTGAGGAACAATGCATGCCATGTTCATTATGCACTAAATAACCATTTTGTTATGTTTTATTGAACTGTTTTCTAATAGTTTCAAGTGTATAGGTTATAAACTTCTTGAGAGCATGGAATATATTTGGTTTTTATGGCTTATGATGGTCTTTTTAGGTATAGTTATTAGCATAATACCAGAAATAATTTCTTGAATTAATAAATGCTAATACATTTTCTTGTTAAGAATGTAAACTCTGTGAGGCAGGAAACTAGACTTAATTTTTTTTTGGTTATGATCTTAATCCCAATATTGAACATGTGCCTGGAGCTTAACAGATGTTTCCTCAAATACTAGGGGGTATGTCTGCTGCTGGGAAGAAGAGAGTGGTTATATTTCAAGGTAGTAGAATTCTGCTTGAAATATCTGCTCTGTGATAAAAACTGAAATGGCACATTGATACTTTATTAAGCTAAGAAAACAAAGATGAGGAGGGGTTGGTCACATTATTTATAGGTTCTGCTTAGTATTTACAGTTGGTATAATTTTTATTAAGTGTGGGGAATGTGGCCAAGCACAGTGGCTCACACCTGTAATCCCTGCACTTTGGGAGCCAGAGATGGATCACTTGAGCTCAGTCTGAGCAAGATCCAAACCTCACCTGTACTAAAAAAAAAAAAAAAGAAAAAGAAAAGAAAAGAAGAAAAGAAAAGAAAAAGAAAAGAAAAAAAGAACAGTTACTTGGGCATGGCACCTGCTGAAAGGGGCGGCCTTGCAAAAATAACAGGAAAGTACCTAATCCCACAGTTTCCCCAGTAATAGTTAAAGATCAAGCCTATGAGTTCTCTCACCAACAGGCACCCTGCAGTTTTGTTTTGCACAACTTCTGAAAACAGTGACATTTTAGTGGACCAGTCCTCCAGAAGTTCTCCAGACTCTAGCTGATCTACCACTTTGATACTTTTTAGTTTTATCAGTCTTCCAGAAATAATAAAAATGCATCTAACACCATATTAGGAACATTGAAAATTAACATATATGCAAGTTGTATTTTTCAATGATATGTTTGTGATACGAAAATCATTTAGAAAAAGTTTTATGGAATTCCTAGGCTGGGTGTGGTAGCTCACGTCTGTAGCCTGTAAATCTAGCACTTTGGCAGGCTGAGGTGGGAGGATTGCTTGAGCTTAGGAGTTCCAGACCAGCCTGAGCAAGAGTGAGACCCCATCTCTACTAACAATAGAAAAAAATTGGCTGGGCGTGGTGGCAAGCACCTGTAGTCCCAGCTACTTGAGCGGCTGAGGCAGGAGGAATTCTGGAATACTTTCCTCCTTCACTACATCCTCTACTTTTGCTTGGTCCATTTCAATTTAGCTTTGGTCCCATAATTTGCATAGATTAGGAGGTTGAGTGGGCAACAGTATGAATCTTACCTCAAAGACTAGGTATAAAATGAGAAAAAGCACTGGGCTGGGAGTCAGTATATCCAGGTTATAATCCTGATTCTTTCATCAAACAGTTTTGTGACACTGAAGGAGTCTACTACATTCTTTAAACTTTTGTCTGTAAAGTTGAAAATAAGAGAAAACTGGACAAGAGAATTTGTAGGGTTCCTTTTACTCCAATTTCTACCAGTCTTTCTTTTCTAAATGGAGTCATCTCGAACACAAAGCTATGCTGGTGTATCAGAACATCCTGCAACTGACTGTTTTGCTTTTTGATCTGATGACAGAAGATGGCCTGCAGATGAACCAACAACATAAGTAGTAGATAATGAAGCTGGCCCGACTGATGAATGGTTGAGAGGAGACTGCAAAGGAGTAATATACCTCTTTCCCATACCCCTAACACAAAGATGAATCACACTGAAGGGTTTCAATTCACTGAACTAGAAGGAAATGCTATGTATGCAGAAAATGCAAAAGTTGCAGGTTTTTACAGCCATTATCAGCATGCACACACATATTCACTTTTCCATGTTAATTATTCAGGATAGAAATCCTATTAAATTTATACCAATTCCTAGCTATTGGCTTAGTAACCAAGAATCTACATAAAGTTGTAACAATGCATTGATAAAGACAGAATTACATGTTTTCTATATATTGTTATCTTTAATTAAAGTGACTTTTATAATTTTCAAAGTAGTTTCACACACTTTCCACCTCAGTATCACAACTGTACAAGGTAGTGAGGATAGGTATTTAATATTAACATCTCCAGATTATAGATGAAGGCTCTGAACTCAGAAAGATTAAGGAGCAGCTTTGGTGTGAAAGGTCAGAAGTTTGTAAAAGATGAAGCTAAAGGTAGGCTCAGGAATGCTAACTGCTTGTCCAGTGCTCTTTTCAAAATGCATTTTGCAGATGACTCTCTGTCAGAAAAACAACTTGAGGTTCTCTTGAATGACTTTAAAGCTGACTTCCAGCCCCTGAGATGTGGAGCTGTTAAGGGATAATGAGAGATCCATACAGATGGGCTGATAGTCCTGAACAAAAAACAATTTTCACAAATTCCTAGCTATGGAAAGGATTGCTGACAGTACTTTGGCCTCTATATACTGGTACTTATATACACTGATAAAACATCAGTCTCATCTCTTGACTATATTTTGGGAACATGATTAAATAAGCCTGTTTACAGTTTCTTTCAAGAAAATCATAGGCATATTAAAAAGTATCACCCACAATATTGTTTAGAATTTAAATATACCAGAATTTTTCTGTGTTCCCAAAATGTCAGAACAATTCTAAAATGCCAGTTATCAGTCTATCAGTCATCCATTTTCTTGTCAACATTTCCCTCCTTCCTTCCTTCCTTCCTTCCTTCCTTCCTTCCTTCCTTCCTTCCTTCTTTCCTTCCTTCCTTTCTTTCTCTCTCTCTCTCTCTCTTTCTTTTTCTTTCTTTCAGCACAAATAGATGCTGACAGAAATTTTCCTTCTAAAAGGAAATTTTCTTTCCTGTTTCCTAAAGTGATTTGAAAAATGGGATTTAAAAAAATACAGATTATAGCAAATTTCATGATTAGCTTTTTTCTTTCAGATTCCTATTTTTCAGAATTTAAGACCAAATACTAATCTAAAATTTTTACATTTAAGCTACATAAGATTACCTTTTCCATTTAAGTAATTTTGCCTTTTTTCATTGAAATAAATATCTTGCCTATATACATAATGTTAAGAATATTGCATAGGCTGACTTTATTACAATAGGGAATGAGTTTAGAAAATATTTACATATGAAGGTGTTTAACCATTTTATATAAAATGTCTTTAATTTGTATGTATGTGGCATTATTGAAATAACTTTTCCACAGATGATAGGAATGTCACTTCAAACTCCTGATCGGAGAATCTGCTTACAGATGCACGAGCATTTTTTCTGATTTGGAGTCTCTTTTCTGCAGACATAGACAGAATATGAGCCATAGTCTCAGCATAGTCATCTTCAGTCTCAGCCAGAAACCCAGTTATGTCTCCTTCGTGAGGAATGACAATGTCAAGCTTCGGGCCCCCTGAATTGTGTGCGAGGATGACTGTGCCAGCTGCCATACACTCCACGACTCCTGAGAAAGAAAAAAAATCATGTAGTCTTTTAAGTTTCTGAGTGTGTTCACAAGAACAAGGGTGAACAGAAACTTTCAAATTTTAAGAGATTTATAAAAAATTTTAATTCAATGTCTGTATGTGTATAAATTTGCTCATTTAACTTCCATGATGGAAAATAAAAAAATTTTAAGTTTAGTTTTCAAGTCTTCACAATATTGCTGCTTCATTCTTAATTAAAACAGACAAGTAGGTGAAAGACTAGCCTACAACAAATAGATATATTATAGATAATTAAACAAAGTAGAAGACTTGAGAAAGTTAGCAAGGTGGCAGAATATTAACAGGTATTAGATAAAAGGAGTAAAAAGATAACAAAAGCAAATTTTAAGAGTCCAAATTACATTATTAACAACAACAACAAAAAAGAAACTATATAAAACACTTTAGTGAAGCATATTATTGCTGGTGCTTATGTTACTGCCTGGATTTCTAGCACATTTGAGACTACTGCATGCTCAATAGTAGTGTTGCACTGAATAGAAGTTGTGGTTACTTTCTGCCAAATGACACAGGTTGGGGTATAAATTTCTCTGGTCAGCCTTTCTAAGCCATAGTCCTAGAATTAAACCCTTCAGAGAATGATTTAAGTGACTGCTTTCCCAATTTTCTGAAGGATGGTACAGAGTTGATATCATCCTAGATACTTAAGAGAGAAGTTAAATCATTCCAACTGTTTAACAGTGGCAAAATCCCTGCAGAACACAGCTGAGCAGCTCAGACTGTATTCTGCTTGAGGATGCAGAAGAGCATCCCCTGGTCCTTTCTCAGTGACTGTCTAATCAACTTTATCCCTCCCCCACCGGCCCCTTCCATCAGCACCAAAGCACACGCCCCTCCTCAGGTGCTGCAGCCTCCTCCCCAGCCATCATCTCTCTCCCTGCACCTAGTTTCACAGTGTGGTTTGCACTCACTAACTCCACTTGCTTGCCTCTTAACACTCAACTTTTGACTTTTTGCTTCACGCAGCCTTTTGCTTCCACTTTTCCCTTGAGACTACTCTTGTGAAGGTCACCAATGACTGCCTTACCTCTCCCAACATCTGGGCAGCACCAGGATCTGCCTTTTCCCTTCTTCCCAAAGCACTCTTTTCCTTGGTTTCCAGGACATTATGCGTGGCCAGCTTTCCCCCTCCCTCCATTTCTTCTCCTGCCCACTTCTCAACTGTTTCTGTTCCCTGAATTTTGTACTAAGAGCCTCTTCCCGCTGTACACACATCCCCCAGACAATCTTACCCCTACCCACGGGGGATTCAGTTACTACCTGCACGAGGACACCGCCTCGATCTGTATTACCAGATCAGACCCCTCTCCTCCACTTCAGAATCCTCTATACAACTACCTCCTGGACACATGTGCTCACAGGCCCCACAGACAATCCAAATGCTACAGGTTTGAAACCAGGCTCACCAACTGCCTCTGCTTGTGTGTTCTCTCTCTGGGGGCTAGTCAACACCATAAACACAGTTGCACTGCCTAAAAACCCTAGGAGGTTATAGTCTAGGCCTCCACTTCCTCCCTCATTAACACATCTGGTTAATCACCAAGTCCTGTTTAAGACGACCTTGGAATCTCTCGTAATAGTGTTCACCTGCCAAGTTCAGTCTGCCAAGACCTTCCCCCTGGGTTGCTGCAGCAGTCCCACTTGCCTTCCTGCCTTCCCAGTTTTGCTCTCTCTGCCCTCACCAATCCACTCCCCATGCTGCAGCCAGAATGGACTTTAGGAAACAGCTTTTATTAATTTTTTTAAAACTTTTTTTTATCTTTTGAGGCAGAGTCTTGCTCTGTCGCCCTGGCTAAAGTGCAGTGGTGTCAGTATAGCTCACTGCAGCATCAAACTCTGGGCTCCTGCCTCAGCTTCCTGAGTAGCTGGGACTACAGGTATGCACTACCACACCTGGCTAATTTTTCTATTTTTTGTAGAGATGGGCTCTTGTTCTTGCTCAGGCTGGTCTCAAACTCCTAAGCTCAAGTGATCCTCCTGCCTCGGCCTCCCGGAGTGCTAGGATTACAGGTGTGAGCCACTGCACCCGGCCAGAAGCAGCTTTTAAATGCAATACTTAACATCCTTCCATCCTTTCCCACTGGCCTGACCTGGCCCAGATCACCTCTCCATAGTCTTGCTGTCTCCCCTTCAGCCTTTGGCCGTGTTGCACTTACTCCCCTGAATGTGCCTGCTGATGCTCCTGTGCTCACAGTGCTATTGCCTCTGCTGGAAACTCTACCCTCTTGCCCAGCTAATTTCTAATTATTGTTCAAGTCCCAGCTTGAGTGTCACATCACTTCGCTGAGCAACAGCTCCCTGCCCTCATAAGTCTGTGAAAGGTGTTTCTCTTCGGTGTTTTCGTATCACCTGCACTTTCCTAGCACAGCACTTGGCACGCTGCACAGCACGTGTAGCCTGTCAGCACCACCCAAGGGTGGGAACCCTCCGACAGGCAGAGCAGCTTCCTTCTCCGTCACATCCCCAGCATCTACTTGAGTGCCTGGCATAGAGCAAATGCTCAGTAAGTATTTGTGGAAGGAAGCACAGGAGGTCAGAACCCAAGCAGAAGGTTAGATCAAGTTTCTGCTAAATGTCTGGGCCAAGCACTCTGCCATTAACTAGGGATAAAAAAGCATAAGCGAGCCAGGGGCAGGAGAATCACTCGAGGCCAGGAGTTTGTTTATTTTTCTTTGAGACAGAGTCTCACTCTGTTGCCCCACCTAGAGTGCAGTGGCGTCAGCCTAGCTCACAGCAACCTCAAACTCCTGGGCTCAAGCAATCCTCCTGCCTCAGCCTCCTGAGTAGCTGGGACTACAGGCATGTGCCACCATTCCTGGCTAATTTTTTCTATTTTTGGTAAAGATGGGGTCTCGCTCTTGCTCAGGCTGGGAAGGCCAGGAGTTTAAAACCAGCCTGGGCAACACAGTGAGACCCCATCTCTACAAAAAATAAAAAACAGCTAGGCCAGATGGTGTGCACCTGTAGTCCTAGCTACTCAGGAGGCTAAGGCAGGAGGATCACTTAAGCCCTGGAGTTTGAAATCACAGTGAGCTAGGATTGCACCACTGCACTCAGCCTAGGTGATAGAGCAAGACACTGTCTCTTAAAAAAAAAAAGGATATGAGAAATTGTAGTCTTAGTATAGAAAACTTCACTTTATGTTTTCCTATTTTCCCCTAACCACTAGCAGTGTAAGGCACAATGTAAGCCTTTGAGAAATATATGCTGACCCAAATTAGACACAAAGCAGTACTTAATTTTATAACAAAATGTGTGCTCAACAGGAGGTCAGAAGAAAGACAGCAATTTGTACTAGAATAAACAAGAAAGGCTAATGGGCAAGAGGATTAAAGTTGAACACTTATGGGATATGGCACAAAGAAAGGGGGCCAATGCAATAATGAGTCAGAATCAATAAATGACCAAAAGAATTACTGTGAGAAGCCCATCTCTGGATACAGCAGTTTTCAACTTCTAATGCACAACAGAATCACCTGAGCAGCTTTATCAAAATACATCTACCCAGGTCCTGTCCAGCGATTCTGATTTGGCTAATCAGTAGGATTAGGGTACATCTGTAGGAATCTGTACCAGTAAGTACATAGACGGGGTTAGATGGGGAGAGAAAATGTGGCAGCTAAGAGCAGGGGTATCTAGGTCTGAATCTGGGCTCTACCACTTAGTTACTAAGTGACTGACCCTATGCAAAAAGCTTTCTACGCCCAAGTTTCCTTATCTATAAAAACAGGAATAATAATACCCATTAGATAGGATTAAATTAGATAATACTTGAAAAACCACAACACAGTGACCTGCACACAGTAAGTGGTCAATAAATATTAGCTGTTACTAACTACTGTCTTACAGGGTCTCAAATGAGAAAGACATACTTGGTGGATCAAGGGAAGAAAATCAGGATTTGAGGCAGACTTCCAGAGTATTATTTTATCAAAAGAACCTAAAATGTACATCTCGTGGCATCAAAGAAGTTGTTTAAAGGCCAAACTCACCAATCCCAAAATGCTCATTCCACATGGTATGCAGACCAATTGTTGCTTCAGACAAGTAATTCTTTAATTCATTAAATGGAATGTTTATTTTAAATTCCACATCTTCTTGAACTCCTAAGTCTTCAGACAGTCTTTTCAGTTGGTTTACTCTACGTTCATCTTCTTTGTTACGACAGCCTCCAATGAGGACAAGTTTAAGAGAAGGAGATGACTCAGCCACCTTATTCAGCAATTTAGCAAAGGCTCTGATCTGCAAAGGATGATTTTTTTCAGGCCTAAATTGGCCAACAGAAACCAGCAAATGTCCTGGGGTCACCTTCTTCTCATGTAAGGGAATGTCCAGAAATGTCTGCACATCACAAGGTGGATAAACAATGTTAGTGCAATTCCCAACCTTCCACAGTGACAGAATATGCTTCAGTGTCCAAGAAGAATTGACCATGACTACGTCACTGCAAGAACCAACAAGTCCATAAGCAAAAGCAAATAAATAGTAGTAGATGAGTTTTACTTTGCTGAGAAATGGATTCCTGGTAATGAAGTCTGCATTATTAAATCCAACATTTTGATTCTTCACTACAGAAAGCATGTCAGTGCTGATAGTGGGATAATGAACATAGCTTCCAACTCGGCAACCCCCTATATACTTAAACAGAGGAAGTGTGAAGGCGTATCCCATTGAATCAATGTAAACGTCAGGAATACACTGCATCAGAGCTTCCCAGCCAAGAAAAATGGATCCTAGACTTTGGCCCAGCAGTGTGAAGTGAGGATAGAGTGAATCTTCCACAAGGTAGCGTTTCTTTAAGAAAACAAACTGCACTGGACGAGTTAATCTGATGTTAAATCTTCTGAAAGCACCTTCTAGTATCTGTTGACCACTGACATTTACGTCGCCAGTATAAACAACATAAACTGCTTCAGGATATCTAAAACAGAATATAATGGTTTGGAATGCTGTTAGCTTAGGTTAAAATCAAGCAAAAAGTTGTAGACAATTATTTTCTCACAATCATAAAGAACCTTATTTTTATACTAAAAAACAAAATTTTTCTTTCTGCTTAAGCACTTTCTAGTGGGGGGAAATAAGTAAGAAAACTAATTAAAAAAAAAAAGAAAAAAAAATTCTTTCATTGAATTAGAACTACTGACCTCACCACCCTTTCCTGAATCTTCCACTGCCTATGTGTTAGTCCTTCAAATGAGATCTTATCTTCTAGTTCTTTGCTGTTTCCTCCACTGAGGGTTTCATACACAGCAGGCATCAACAAAAATTGCTGATTTATGAATGGAATGTTTTCATTTTTAAAAAATAACAAATTTTATGTTGACAATGTTTTCAGTATAAAAATGGCAATACAATATTAACAAAATACTCATAAATAAGAGTTAAATTAACCAAATCTATCTTTAGATAGGATCATAATGCCAAAGCATTATTCACTGTTTTTATCTTATTTATCACTTAATCTCAACTTCTAGAACAGTGCCTTATGCATAACAGGTCCCCAAAGTGAAAATGAATAGTATACTATAGCTTATGCTGAGTCAGGAAAGACCTGTAGGAATTAAATGGGGAGAAGAAGGTTATATTTTAGAATAAAAAGAACACTATATAGAAAGGAAAGGAATCGAGAGGGAGTGTATTACGTTAGGGAGTTGCTCCTAGTTCAGCACGCTGGAGCAGAGTATAGGTGAAGGAACCTCGAGGGATAAGAAACATGTGGCCAGAGTGAGGAAAAAGTATCTTCTATGTCATACTATTTAGATTTTTTTTTCTTGTAGGTACGTTAGGAGTAATAGGGGTCGCTGGGGTCTATGGGTACAGACACTATGATACTTTACCACTGCCCTCAAGAGTTAGAAAATCTAGTTAGAGAGACAAAGCTAATGCAGTTATAAGAAAACAGTAGTATTGATTAGTATAGGGAAGGCTTCAAAGAGCTGGCATTTAAGAGAATTCTTTGGAGTTTGGCAGTTACAGAGACGCCACAGCAAATGCAGTGGTGGCAGCTGGAAACTAGTATAGACCAAGAAATAGAAATGTATAGCTGAGGGAATTATGTGTGAAGGCTTTGGAACTGAATGAAGAGTATGTGCCAGGTAGTAGGGTAACCATAGAAGGATAACAGATTTCCTCATATGATTAAACGATAATGGAACCTATACTTTACTATGCTTTTTTCTTTCTACAAGGAAATCATAAATATTTTAGGGATGTAAGAGGTGGGGATGAGGAAGCCTAGAACATTAAATGATTTGTAACACCATATTCCTTCTAATATGGTAATTTAAGACTATACAACTGGTGATGACATCAAATTTAGAATCAGACAGATGCTTTCAGAGAGATTATTTCTGGTACCACCACTGACAAAGTATTCAGGTTTAAAGTGCTGTGCAATACTTGGTATACTTCTGTCTATTATTTAATCTCTTCTGCATATATTCTCCTAAGGTAACTAGTTATCCCCATTAAAATATGCCATAAAAGGGCAGATATTTTCTCTATTTCTTTATTATATCAACTAAAATTCACTTAAGATCATATAAGGCAGGTGGGCATATGAAAGAAATAGTTTCTTTCTTTCTTTTTTTAATAGAGACAGGGTCTTTTTAAAATAGAGATAGGGTCTTGCTTTGTTGCCCAAGCTGGAGTATAGTGGCATGACCATAGCTCACTGCAGTCTTGAATTCCTGGGCTCAATCCATCTTTCCACCTCAGCCTCCCAAAGTGCTGGGATTACAGGTGTGAGCCACCATGCCTGGCAAGAAATATTTTTTTATTGAACAGTTTTATTTTCTTTTATTTATTTTTTTATTGAACAGTTGAAGGATTTCCTAGATACCAACAAAGCACTAGAGGAAGAGGAATTTCTGGCTAATAATTTTTTAAACAATGGTAAAAATATAGCAAATTAGCTAAAAAAGATGCATACCTACTTTTTCTGCAGGGCTCTTAAGGCACACCATAAAACTCTTTCTCCTCCTCCACCAGCATTGCAGTATGGATGAAAAAATGCAATCACCATTTCATTTTTCCCATTTTTGCTAGTTGACATGGACTTTTTCTTTTTGTGTAGCAGCAGTCTGATCCCCCAAAGGACAATGACCAAACATATACATAAAGTTCCACATACAATTAGCCCAGGGAAGAATAATGAATAAAAAAACCTGAAATAAGAGGAGAAAGTTGAAAATCAATATGATGACCATTTTTAAAAAAAGACTACAAATTAAAGTCTACTTTTACATATCTTTTAAAGATATGTATCTTTTTACATATCTTTTAAAGTCTACTTTTACATAGCAAAGAGAGAGAATTGTAGTTTGCAAGTCTGGCTAACAAAATACTCAAGTATTAAATTTTTTTCAATTATGAAAATTCTAATGCTACCAAATGTCCAATGTTGAAAGTGTAAGTCTCCTTTAATTCCAATCTTCATAGCATGCAATTTAATATACTTTAATCAGCAGTAGAAATCAACAGTGAGCCACCTAACTCTGTCTATACATTAAGGGATTAAAAACCAATCTAGGTGTAGATGCAGAGAGATAGGAACACTCCTACAGTGCTGGTGGGACTGCAAACTAGTTCAACCTCTGTGGAAAGCAATATGGAGATACCGCAAAGCGATATAAGTAGATCTACCATTTGATCCAGCAATTCCACTACTGGGCATCTACCCAAAAGATCAAAAGTCACTTTATGAAAAAGACACCTGCACTCAAATGTTTATAGCAGCACAATTCACAATTGCAAAGCTGTAGAAACAACCCAAGTGCCCATCAATTCATGAGTGGATTAATAAAATGTGGTATATGTATACCATGGAGTACTACTCAGCTTTAAGAAACAATGGTGATATAGCACCTCTTATATATTCCAGGATAGAGCTGGAACCCATTCTACTAAGTGAAGTATCTCAAGAATGGAAAAACAAGCATCACCTGTACTCACCAGCAAATTGGTATTAACAGATCAACACCTAAGTGGACATATAGGAATAACATTTATTGGGTGTCAGGCAGGAGGGAGGGGGGAGGAGGGGATGGGTATATACAAACACAATGAGTAAGAGGTGCAACATTTGGGGGATGGACACACTTGAAGCTCTGACACGAGGGAGGAGGGGGACATGGGCAATATACATAATCTTAACACTTGTACCCCCATAATATGCTAAAATAAAAAAAAGGTGGGGGGGGAAGAGAGGTCCTTTGGATCCTCTGAATTTCCAACAACTAGTTTATGTTCAGGTGATTTATAGCATCCTGGCCCCCTGCTGTCATATTCCAGGCATCTCCGTGTTTAGTTTAAAGGGATATTTCTGCAGCACCAGAACAACCAAATCAAAATGTAAAATCTGTACCAACCAGCCCATTGTTTTGTTTAAAACAACCAACACATAGTTTTAAATTGATCAACTATGTTAGCATGATTGGTTATAGCTATGAGAAGGGAATCATAACACAGGCAGAACACAACACACCCCAGACATGCCCCAGGGGCCTCCCTCAGGGACAAAAACCTCCTCCGGCCTGGGCACAGAGGAGACTGGGCATAAGCACAGAACAGGGGTCCCTGTCCATGCCTAGGTAAGGGTTTCACTTTCATAAAAAGCTGATTACAGAATAAATTGCATAATTTGATTTCTGGAAAAAAACCCCACCAATCTAACTATTAACCTAAACAAGGCATGATTAGGACTGGCATCCAACTCTCAAAATGACAATATGTAACCCAAAGAAATATTTCCACTAGTTAAAAGTTTCATGAGATAGTAAATAATTTTTATTCTCTGATTTCACCTCCAGTAGGGTAAAAGAAATGCAACTTAGATTTCTCCAGTTCTTTTCTCAGTTCTGCATTTGATCTGTTTATAAGATCTAATATTACTACCTTCTCTTATGTGCCTCTGAATGATCTGTAAAAATCCACTTATGTTCTACTTAATGCACGTTAGTAAATGCATTCACAAATTGACTGTTAGAAGGTTCTCTATTACTGTGAGGTTGACTGAAGCTCTGCAAAAACAAGGACCCAGGCTTGCTCACTATTGTGTCCCCAGTGCCTACATAATGCCTTTCAGATAAGGCATCCAGTAAATATTTGACTGAACATACAATTTTATTATCTCTTCAGATGTCTCTTAGGATATATGTTAAATTTTCCAGGTATGTTTTTCTTTTAGGATTGGCTAATATAGTTGGTGTCTAACAATATTTTTTGTACCCTGCCTACCCCTTATAAAGGATTTGAGGAACTTATAAGATATAAAAACAATATAACACTAAAACTTAAATAATACAAACTCAGAACCAGGGAAAATAGAGTGAAAGATGGTGTGTATGCTGGGTTGAGGCTGATGGGTGACACAGATATGCAGGCTAGAAGTTTGTATATAGCAGTAAATGGCAGATTGGGCTATGGGTTGCTTGCTTAGTGATCAAAGCAAACAGGGGATATATTGTGTAGCTATGTAGTTTTCATAGTCCATAAGTAGAAAAAACATGAATTCTTCAGAGAAATAAATATTTTATTGGTATTTAGTTTTAAAATAAATTTCTCATGTGAGATTTCCTATTGTGAACAAATCTGTTACTTGAAGAGGTATTTGACTTGTTAAAATAATTTGACCTCAGGATACCTTTATACTCTTAAAAATTACTGAAGACCCAATACAGCTTTTGTTTATATCCAGGGTTCTCAATCTCAACACTACTCACATTCTTTGTTGTGGGGAGGCTGTCCTATGAATCATAGGATATTTAGTAGCATCTTTAGCTGTGACCCACTAGATGCCAGTAGCACCCTCCCAATAATGACAATTAAAAGTATCTCCAGACATTGCTAAATGCCAATTGTCCCGTGGAGGGCAAAATCACTCCTGGTTGAGAACCAGTGGTTTACACAGATTATATCTACCAATATTTAGCATATTAAAAATGAAAGCTGAAGGATTTTTTAAAAATTATGAATTCATTAAAACAACAATAAATCCATTGTGTTAATGCTTTTATATAAAAAATTATATTTTCCAAACCAAAAAGAGAAATTTAGTAAGAAAGATGTCAGTGTTTTACATTTTTGCAAATTTCTTTGATGTCTGGCTTAACATTAAGCCAGAAGATGGCTTTTCCTTTCTGTTTCTGAATTCAATTTGTAGTTACATGTTATTTGGTTTGCTTGAAGTATATGAAGAAAATTCAGGCTCAGATATTTTGTGGGAAAAGGGAGTATATTTTAATATGTATTTATCTTATGTATATTTAACTTTTCAGATAAAGATATTCTTCTTTTATGCTATACCAAATTAGACTAGTTAGGCAATTTCTTAATGATCACTTGGAACACAGAATCTGAAAACCTATCAACATCCTTTCCATACTATTAATTAAAATCCATTGGTCTGTCTTGTACTTCGGATGGATCTTTCATCCACGATTTTGTAACATCATGACTTGATAGTCATTTGTTCAAGTAAAAATGGTGTTTCATTTAAAAAAGTGTCTAATTTAGCTTGCAACTTAGACAATTACATAAAGTTTTCCTTGAGGCAGCCATCATACTTCAGTACGGAGAAGTGCTTTATGTATACTCTCATTTTGTTATAAAGTATATTAAAAAGATATATACTCAAGGGGCCAAGATTTAACACAATTAATAATTTTTACTGTTTCATCAAGGACATTCCTTAAGTAAACATGGCTTTAGTAGGTGATAGTGGTGAAAAACACTAATATTAGTGCAGTTTGATGTCAGTGTCATGATTCGTGCTACAGCAGTTTTATCCACTATTACTTTTGCACTGATCAACACAGTAAAAAAAAAAAGCAAATGTTACCTTAATATTATTATAAAGACATTTTTGACCTTGAGAGTACACTGAAAGGGTCTTAGAGACTTGCATGGATCCAAGGACTACACTTTTAGAACCACTGCCTTAAAGATGAACAGAGTTTGAAAGAAATGGTAAGATTTGTTATTTATTTAACATTTGGAATATATGAGTTCATAAAAGTAACAGTAAATGGGACAGTTTGTCTTCCCAGGACAAGCTTTCAAAAGCCCACTTTATTTAAAATGTAGCTGATCCATGGAATTTAAATGATTTAGGTGGAAAAATCATGATAGGCTTTTCAAATTGAATTATTCCAGTCCTTTGAATATGGTTAGTTTCAAAGACACACTTAAAGTTTCTATAAATAAATTTATTAAACTACCCTACAGTATTTGCACATCAAAATTATCCATTTTAGAATATGCTTAAATATAACTAAAATATGTACTATTAAATAATGTTTACCCATCTTTGAACACAAGGTTTTAAAAAGACAACTCTTATCAACAATGAGTCATTTGTTCAGCAAATTTATTTAGCCATTATAATGTAACGTACTGAGTCAGGAATGTTTCCATTTGGCAGGAAGAACAAAAAGGCTCTGAAAATAGAGTTTCCCATTTAGAATGTCTTAAATAATGATCCTAGAACTTGAAGTAGACGGGACACAAATGAATAAGAAATCCCTGAACTTCGGTAAGAATATGTACTTACCTCTATTCAGGAAGCTATGGTGTTAATTATAAATTTTCAAGCTGAACAAAAATATGTGGATGTTAAAAGCACTAGTTAAGTAGAATACACAAAGCTTTCTGTTTTATTAGTTTAGGGCAAAGCATTTAAAATGCAGCAGTATTACAACAACAAAGGTGGAAAAAAGTATGGGAGGTTTTTCACCAAAATGTTAACAGTGACTATCTGTTGGTAGCATTCCTGGGGACTTTTCTTTTTTCTTACCTATTTCCTAACTTTTCTAGAAGAAACAGTGTATTATCTATGCAATAAAAATAAAGGTAATATTTTATATGACTGTTCTTACATTAGTAAGAGTAAATCGAATATCAAGAAGCAGAGAATTCAACATAAGCTTTATATTTAAGTGACGTGTTAACCATGTCAGTTTTGGTGGAGTTAAAGTGAGAAACTAAGAGATGACAAGGAAGGTCCGGTTTCTTCTTTACCGAAAAGAGAGACATGATTGGGAAATCTCTCGTGGTTCAATCGCAAAGGAAAATGAGGAATGGATATGAACAATTTATGACAGACTAATTGGAGTGTAAACAAGAGAAAGAAAAACTGAAGCAGGGAGGGAAACTCGACCCCTCAGCCAGCAGCGAGGCAGCTGAAGAGAAGGCGGTACACTGAATCTTTAATACCTAGTCTGCTCAAGCCTATCTCCAGGACCCCCCGGAAGGGAGACGAAGACTGCTCATTGGCTTGAGAAAATGCCTTAAATTCAGGAAAAGGAAGGCCATTCCCCCTAAACTTTAGCTGCACTGGACCGCTAAGTGCCACCTCGGAACAAAAACGCCTCTAAGCCCGCATCACCGGCTCCTCACCTCAACAACTCGCACAAACACCAACCACTTTCGGAGGCCGCCATCTTCAGCCGACCCCCGAACTCAGGAAACGCTTCACTGTTCCTCTTCCCTATTGGCTCCTGAGGAAGGGTGCGGCTCTTCCTCCCGCCCCCACAGGCCACTTTTGCGTTCCAATTGGTTGCTGGTAGCAGCTTCCCACGGCCTTCCAGCCAATAGAATCTGCAGAGGCGTAGACAACTTTTTCGTCGTGGCGCACATGGGTCCCGCCCCCTTGGGCAGGACCGATGTGTGAGCCGGGCTGGCGAGGGCGTGGCCTGTGATGGACAGCCGGTGCTCCCGCCCTCGGCCCCCTCCCCCACTGGGAGCCCACCCTCGGGCGCCCCCGCCCCCGGCGCGCTGCCCGCCGCCAGTTGGAGGCCAATGGCTGGCCCTGGCCCATCGGCGTTCGATTTTCCCGGTGCAGAGTTCACTCTCGCCGCGGTTGCTGCGCTTGGGACCCGCGGCGCCCAGCAGCCCGGCGCAGAGCCCGAGGGGTGGCTGCGCGGAGCAGACCCGCGGCGGCGCCACACCACACGTTGCCCCCAGGCGGTGGGCGAGCCCTGGGCGCACCAGCTCGGGCCCGGGTCTGCGCCGCTCGCTCGCCCTCCCTGCCTCGCCGGCACACGCCCGAGATCCGAGGACCGACTCGCGAGCGCAGCAGCCCGAGGTAACGGAGACCGGGGAGGGAGCGCGGCCCCCGCCCCGCGGTGCCGGCGCTGCCCGGGACACCGAGGCACCGGCCGGGCAGCACCTTCAGCGCCGGCACCGCCAGGCCCCCCTCGGGTGTGGGTGACTGACGGGCCGAGGCCCCACGTCCCCTGGCGCTCTCATCCCTGCGCCCCGCGAGGCAGGGGCGCGGCGGCGCGCAACTTTGAATCCCTCCCGGGGCCGGCCGCGGGTTCCCTAGTCCTCATGAAGGGGCGGGTTCCCGGGGCCCTCGGTGGGTCGGAGCCGAGCCGCGCAGGTGCCCTCACCCCTGCCTCCTCCCTCCCCGGGTGCTCACCCCGCGCTTCTCCTCCGCTACCCAGGTGACCTTCGGGCTGTGGGCCGGATAGGGGGAGAATTTGGTGGCTGCGGGGGACGATGCCTGAGCAGGAGAGACAGATCACAGCGAGAGAAGGGGCCAGTCGGAAAGTAAGTTTCCTTCCCACGTTCGGTCCTTAACCCGGCTCCCGGCACTACGCAGCGAAGGCGGGCCGAGAGCGAGAGCCCCAGCTCCAGGGAGTCGCGGTTTGGGAGAAAAGCACCCTGTAGAAAGGACATGCTGTGAACTGGTGTTCAGGAACAATTGAAAACCCAGCACTTCTTCATCTTTCTGCTGTTAAGGGGTCTGGTGCTGGAGAGGTAAAGTGGCCGTCGAGTTCCTTTAATGGTAGCATTGGCCAACATTATTGAGCTTACTTAGTGCTAGGCATCGTATTAAGGATTTTATATCCCTCTATGTGCACTGTCTTGCTTAATCACAACACCCTTTGTTGTAGGTGTTATAGCTTGTGATTACTATTTATTCAACAAAAATTTTTTTTCCAGTAGCATGTGCCAGGCATTTTAGGCACTGGGGCTCTAGGTAAGACCAAGACCCTCCCCTCAGGAATTTACATCCTAATGGGAGATACAGGAAAAAAATAAATAGATACAGTAAAATAAATAGATACAGTAAACAAATAAATAGGATAGGGGCCAAGGGAAAACTTCCCTTTCATGCTCTGAAGGCTCATTGAAAAATCACCTGATAAAAGATAGGCTAATAGGAGAGAAGGCATATAAATGTATTAATGTGCCAAGGGAATCTTACAAAATAGGATCTAAAAGAAAGGCAAAGTGGTTCCTACTTTTATACCATCTTGAGGTTACAGAGGGAATGGGGGCTTGAAGCATGACCAAAACCAGGTTATGGAGGTAAGTCAGGTTATGGGAGGGACAGAAGGGGTGGCCTGGCTAGCAAAGGTGGTCTCATTATGTAGATGAAACCTCACAGGTAGCACTCCTGAGAGAGGATAAATATTTCTTTCAGATCTTAAACATGTCAGACTCTGAGTTAATCTCTCCTAGATGCAGACAAAAGGGGGCCTCTGAGAAAGCCTGGCTGTATCATTGCAGATTCTGTACAGATGCAAATCTCCCCCCACAAAAGACAGCTTTGTAGGACTACTTCTGTCTGCAGGCCCTCTGAACAGCCATCTCAAAATATGTCAGAGAAGTATATTTTGGGGTGAAATATTTTGGTTTCCTTCATTAGTGTTATTTCAGGTACTGGTAAGTGCTAGGGAGAAAATAAAGCAGGGTGAGAACCTAAGGAATGACAGGAGTGGGGAGGAAGATGCTGTTTTAAGTAGGTGGTCAGGGAATGATTTCTCTTTGGGGGTAGGATTTGAGTAGAGACCCGAATAATTCAGATTTCAAGGACTTGTTCTAAGTTGAAGAACCAGAAAGTGTTAAAAGTCCTAAGGCTGAAGTGTGATAATAAATACCTGTTTAGTCTTTGTCTCCAGGTTCCTGACACAGCTTCTAAAACCCAAGGAATTTCCTGAGTCATAATGATGGGAGCATCTTTTGTTATTAATAACAAGCTCCTTTCTGAGTTTCTGCTAATGAGGCTGACTCTTGATGGGCCTCTAGATAGCTTCCAGATGGGGCTGGTTGCCAGAGGAACCAACCATGTGATTGGGGTTTAGAACTTTTGGGGCAGGTGATAGGAGCTGGAGTTAGTTGGAGCTAATCGCCAGTGACCAGTGATTTAATCAAGCATGCTTGTAGAATGGAACCTCCGTAAAATCCCTGAATGATGGGGCTTGGAGAAGGGGTTTGGAGAGCTTCTAGGTTGGTGAACACTTTAAGTTGCTGGGGGGTGGGTGGCATGTACCGAGGGGGTCTTCAAATCCTCCTCCCCATCCCTTGCTGTTTCTTCCATTTGGCCTTTCCTTAGTTGTATCCCTTATAATAAACTAATGGTGGTAAATAAAGTGCTTTTCTGACTTCTGTGAGCTGCATTAGCAAATTATCTAACCTGAGGAGGGGGCTGTAGGAACCCCCTGACTTTATAGCCAGTCATTTGGAAGAATGAGTGGGCCAGACTTGGTGACCGGGGTCTGGAATGCAGGCAGTTCTATGGGACTGAGCCCAGACCTTGTGGATCTGTGCTAACTTTGAGTAGTTAGGGTCAGAACTGAATTGAATTATAGGGCACCCAGTTGGTGGAGAGTGGAGAATTGATTGGTGTGAAGAAAAACCCTACATGTTTGATGTTGAAAGCATCATGAGTAGAAACAGTAGAGAAGGAGTGACTTTAGTGTTTGAGGAACAGTAAGAAAGCTGGAGTGGCTAGAGCAGAGGGAGGGAGGGTGCGTTGGTAGAACATGAGACCAGAGTTTATCACCACTTTACTGAGGCAGAGAGCAGTTAAGTAACTTGTCCAAGTTACCTGGCTGATAAGTGGCAGATGTAGAATTGAGTCCTAGCCAGGCCTGTCTGACTTTCCCAGGTATGTATTATTTTCTAAGCTTACTTGACAGTTGGTTATACCACCTGGGATGATTATTTAAACTACAGAATATAGATTCTATTTGCAACTCTATGCTTCTTGAATGTGGGGACCAGGTTCGTACCACTGAAAAAATATTTTCCACAGTACATAATAGGTGCATTGCAGTTGTCCTTGAATGAATGAATTAGATCATGGTTTCCTTACTTTCTTTTCTCTTCAGAGGCCTCTCTGTGGGGCAGCAGTGACCTGGTGACCTGGGTCATTTGGCCTTCAGTCCACAAACATTATGGAGCACTTTCTGTTTGCCTGGTACTGGGCTAAACAGGGGGATGCAAAGGTGAAAAGAGGTGAGCCCTGTGTTTGAAGGGTGCTGGGACAGAGGTGTCCATACAACACAGCACCCATAGGCAAGAATGATCTGCCTCTCCTGGGTGGAAGGAGCACAAAAAGAACATTAAGAGGACATGGTGCTCTCTCGGGTCTTGCAGGAAGAGCCTAGGCTGGGCACACACAGTAGCACGGAGGGAAGGGCATTAGAGGCAGAGACCAGCGGGTGCAAAGGTCCAGAGGACTGGAAATGGAAAGGTGCATTTAGGAGGCTGTGAGGGGGTTGGCAAGGCCAGGAGAGTGATGTGGAAGACCCTGTTTATCAGGCTAGGAGTTTGGACTTTCCCCCAGGGGCTGGAGACCAGAAGTGTAGGAAACCTGCCTGAGGCTCTCCTGCGAGAAGAAGGGCGAACTGGGCAGGGAGCTGCTGGGAGGCCAGCTGGAAGCTATTGAAAATGGTCATGTCCATCCAGACTGAGGGTGGCTGAAAAGACTGAAAAAGAACTGGATGTCAACTGTTCTACCCTGATTTGCTGTGCAGTTGTCCTCTCAGTAGAGAAACTAAGTTGTCCAGATTCAACTGTCAGAGGTCAGCGGTCATCCTGACAGCGGGAACACAGAGTGCCGTTGGTGCCTGAGTAGCTGGGTCATAAGCTGGGGGAGTGAAAAAACTCGATTTTAAATGCTTCTTCACTGGACACACATTTTCCTCTGAATGGGAAGGCTTGAGACTGCCCAGTGACATGATCACTGCTCACTGATGCCGCAGCATGTGTATCAAGGAAGTATCCACTTTAGCCTTATTTTTATCTAGAGGAGAAAATTGGAATCATTGCCAAGGGAAATTCTGAAATGTCTATGGCTTTTTTTTTTTGGTTCAGACTTTTTTATTTTTAAGACTAAGTTAAAAGAGAAAATCTGAGCAGATCAAAGATAAATGAGATAGAGGGCAAAGCAAGGAGTGACTTATTGTGATGTAACTAACATAGCAAATTTGACTTTTAAAACACCAGGAATTGTGAAATCTGTCATTTCAGAACATATCAGTTTTGTTGAAACCAGAAAATCAGATAAGCATGTGGTTGGTGCTGCTAGCAATTTCTTGTTTCTAATCCCAGTTGTTCCTTCCAATGCCTTTTACTTTTTCTTTGTCAATTTCCTGTGATCCTTGCAAGCCTTCACTGCTTGCAGGAGCCCTCTGCTCAATCTCTGCTGTCCCTTATTCTCAGCAAGTGACCTGACTTCTTGCCTCAAGAAAATTGACGCCATTGGGTATGCTTTTCTTTGACTTTCTGCCTAGCTCTACCCACCTTCTCTCCAAATTTTATTTAGACCTACAACCTGCTTATTATTTTATATGAAAAACTTTTTGGAGAGGTGAGGTCTCGCTGGGGCTGGTCTCAAACTCCTGGCCTCAAGCAGTCCTCCTGATGAGGCCTTCCAAAGTGCTGGGATTGCAGGTGTGGGCCTCGGACTGGCCCAAGACCTGTTTTTATCTCCCTATGTCTAGTATCAAAGGATGGGCCTGTCTTCTTCTCAGGGTCATCCCCTCTACCAGTGTCTTTGTCCCCTTCTTCTCTACTTGCTTTGGAGCTTTTATTGGTCATGTCTTCTTCACCTGCAGTCTTTCCTTTTCTCTACAGGCGTCTCCTCCTTCTGCCTGTGAATCCATCCAGTTTGCTTTTATTCTAAAATCTCTCTCATTACCTGGGCCTCCCACTAGTGTTTATACTATTTCTCTCCTCCCTTACTCATTTTCTAGAAAGAATAGTCTGTGCTTATTTGTTTCCACTCCTCTATTCATTTAAAGGATTTTTCCTTTGTTATTTTATCAGTTTATTGACTATGAAAGATATATATAATTATAAAGTATAATTATATAGAGCAGTGGTCCCCAGGCTTTTTGGCACCAGGGACCGGTTTCATGGAAGACAATTTTTCCATGGTGGGAGTGGGAGGGAGGAGGCGGAGGCTGCTGTGCGGCCTGGTTCCCAACAGGCCACTCTGCAACTGGTATTAGGGGGTGGGTTGGGGTTGGGGACCACAGATACAGAGAATGCCTGGGAATCCTTACCTGACCCAAGAACAAGATCATTACCACTGCCATGGCATCTATCCAGCTGCTCTTTTGGCATCTATTTGCATGACCCATAGAAGCACCCACTACAGAGGTGACAACCATCCTCAATTTTGTGTTTGCTGTAAGCCAGCTTTTATTTATTTATTTTGTTTGTAAAGTTTTTCACATGTGTATGAATGCTTAAACAATGCATTATTTAGTTTTGCTTGTTTATGAGCTTTATAAAAATTATAGTGTGTTTAGTCTTAGAGGACTAACTTTTCTCACTTGAATCTTACATTTCTAAGATTCATTGCTGTGTTATATGCCATTGTGGCTGCATAGCACACTTCATCCAGTCTCCTTGGAGAATATTGGGTGGTTTGTGGGTTTTTGCAGTTATGAGCAGCAGCTCTGCCATGAACATTCTTGTGTGTGTCTCCTGGTGCACAAGGATAGTCTATCACTGCTTTGCTCGGTGTCCTCTGACGTTGCCTTCACCACTGTCCTGGATCCTCTCTTGTTTAGGTTTCCATGAATGCCAAGGGCATATCCTCCCCAACGATTATTTTAATGGCTTCTGCCATGTTTTGAATGTTTTTGTTCCTCCAAAATTTAGATCAAGGCAACTGTATTAAGAGGTATGGCCTTTAATAGGTGATTGAGGCCCTCATGAATGGGATTAGGTGTCCTTATGAAAGGGCTTTTTGTCCCTGCTACTATGTAAGGACACAGTGTTCCTCCCCTTTGGTGATCCAGCAACAAGACTGCACCATAAAGCAGAGAGCAGCCCTTACCAGAGACTGTCTGGCCTGCCAGCACCTTGATCTTATACTTCCCAGCCTCCAGAACTGAGAAATAAAATTCCATTGTTTATAAATTACCTGGTCTGTGGTATTTTTGTTATAGCCACACAAATGGACTAAGAAATTGGTTCTGCAAAGTTGGAGTGTTGCTATAACAAGTACCTGAAAATGTGGAGGCGGCTCTGGAACTGGATAAAGGGTAGAGGTTGGAGGAGTGTGGAGGCGCATGCTAGAAAACACCTAGAGGGTTATTAATGATGTGCTAAGGGTGATTCTGATGAGGGCTCAGAAGAAAAGGAGAGCTGTAGACAGAACCTGAAGCTTCTTAGAGCTTACTTAAGTGGTCATGATGACAATGGTGATAGAAATATGGAGAGTAAAGATCATTCTGACGAGGTCTTAGAAATGAAGAATACTTTATTGGAAACTAGAGGAAAGGCCATCTTGTTATAAAGTGGCAAAGAACTTGCGTGAATTGTGTCCATGTCTTCGTGTTTTGTGGAAGGCAGAATTTCAGAGCAATGACCTAGGATATTTGGTGGAAGAAAGCTCTAACCAAAGTGTGCAGGGTCCTGCATGGCTTCTCTTGATTGCTTGTAAGAAAATGTGAGAAGGTAGAATGAATTAAAGATGGAAATTATAATCAAAAGGGAAGCATAATGTAAAGATTTGGAAAATGCTCGGCCTGGCTAGGTTGTAAAAAACAAAAAAGCTGTTTGGAAGAATGACCCTGAAGGCATCTGGGAGATCTTGGTGGTGGTGAGGAGAGAGGGGAGCTACCATTGGCCCAGATTGCCTGGGCCTTGGGGGCAAAACAGTTTCAAGGGAGTGGCCCAAGGTGCCAGTGGCTCTCACAGCCCAGGGCCACCTCTGCTCCCTGCAATCCAGTGCAGTGCTTCTTGGGCACCCCAGCTATAGCTCAGGTGTGGCATGGGCCACTGCTGTGGAAGGCACAGGCTTTAAACCTTGGAGATGTCCATGTGGTGCTAACTCTGTAGCTATACAGAGCTCTCTGTGCAAGAGCTGTTGAGGTATGGCTACCTCTGTCTAGATTTCAAGGAATATCTTGGAGAGCCCAGGCAGAAAAATTCTCCAGTTGTGGGGTGGGGACAGGGCCACCACAGAGAGCCCCTGCTACAGCAGTGCCCAGCAGAGTCGTGAATTGGGCCTCACCAGGTGGGTGCACAGTTCTGGGATTCATCTAGGGGGCATGAGGGTAAAGCTTATGAAATGTTCAGGGAAGCAAAACAAGGAAAATATTTGATTGGTTCAAGTGAAAGGACCCTAATTAGATGTTAGTTGGCAGTTTCTGATCAGTAAAGTCTTTAGTTAGAGGTTAGTTGGTGTTTTCTGATTGGTTAGGCTTAAGTTTCATTTTACTGTTTACATTGATTTGATTTTGGGTAGAAACCCAAGGCTCTGGGCTGTCTCAGCCTAATGGTGTCCCAATTAATTATTTTCAAACACAAGCGAGGGTGCAACTCCATCTTTCTGAAATCTTATGGCCTAAGACTGCCGTCAGGGCTCCAGCCATCTATTTCATGTCGCACACAGCCAAAACAAGGAAAGAAAGGGCAAGAGCAAACCTGCTTTCTTTTAAGGAGCATGCTCAGGAGCTCTGATAAACAACTTTGCCTTATATTTCACTGGCCAGAACTTTGAACTAGTTTTTAACATTTTAAAATTGGAAGATTTTACTGTATAAAACTCCACCTATCTACCTCCTCTTGGAAGCTCTGGTGACATGAGGCCTTTTGATGGCAATTGGTTGGAGTTCAGGAACAGCTGCCTCTTCCAGGTGGGGCATGAGCTCTTCATGCAGCCACAACCCCTGACCCAGGCTGTTCTACTCTTTTAGGTCACTGCCTGCTCCTGAAAGCACAGGCATCCCTTTGCTTCGTTGTCCTTTTCAGGTACTGCGTTGCTTACAAATTGAAGGTTTGTGGTAGCCCTTGTTGAGCAAGTCTGTTGGCGCCATTTTTCCTGTAGCATGTACTCATTTCGTGACTCTGTGTCACATTTTGGTAATTCCCAAAATATTTCAAACTTATTATTATAATATCTGTTTTGGTGACCTGCGATCAGTGATCTTTCATGTTACTAGTTATCTTTGATGTAATTGTTTTGTGACCCACAAATGTTGCCCATATAAACTTATAAAGATATAAACATATGAACTTAATAAATGTTATGTGTGTTCTGACTATTCCACCGACCAGCTGTTCCCTGCCTCTCTCCCTCTCCTCAGGCCTCCCTGTTCCCTGAGATACAACAATATTGAAATCAGCCAATTAATAATCCTACAATGGCTTCTAAATGTTCAAGTGAAAGGAAGAGTCCACTCCCATTAAATCAAAAGCTAGAAATGATTAAGCTTAGTGTGGAAGGCACGGCAAAAAGCTGAGATAGAGTAAAATCTAGGCCTCTTGTGCCAGCCAAATTGTGAATGCAAAGGAAAAGTTCTTGGAAGAAATTTAAGTGCTCCTCCAGTGAGCACACAGATGATAAGAAAGCAAAACAGCCTTATTGCTGATATGGAGAAAGTTTGATTGGTTTGGATAGAAGTTCAAACAGGCTTTAACATTCATTCTTTTAAGTCAACGCCTAATCCAGAACAAAGCCCTCAACATTGAGGTACGACCCTCCACCAGCAAAAAGATTACGAACCACTGAAGACTCAATTGATCATCACCATTTTTAGCAGTAAAGCTTTTTTTTGTTTTTTGTTTTTTTTTTTGAGACAGGGTCTCATCCACGCTAGATTGCAATGGTGTCCTTATAGCTCACTGCAATCTTTAAACCCCTGGGCTTGTGGATCCTCTTGCATCAGCCTCCTGAGTAGCTGGGACTACACATGCATGCCACTGCACCTGGCTAATTTTTCTATTTTTTTATAGAGAGGGAGTCTTGCTCTTGCTCAGGCTGGTCTTGAACTCCTGGCCACTTCAAGCAGTTCTCCCACCTCGACCTCCCAAAGTGCTAGGGTTATAGGTGTGAGCCACCACACCCATCTTAAAGTATTTCTAATTAATGTATGCACATTGGTTTTTTCAGACACAATGTTATTGCATAATAGACTATAGTGTAAACATAACTTTTATGTGTACTGGGAAACCAAAAAATTCCTATGACTTGCTTCATTATGATCTGGAACCAAACTCACAATATCTCGGAGGTATGCCTTTATTTGAGCTTAGATCCCTGGCTTGGAGAGGGAAAGGAATGAGTAAGTGAAGGAGGAGGGAGTCAGCTTTGCATGGGGCACCATCTGAATGTTGAGCATTTGTCTGAAAGTTTAGCAGTCTGTTTTATAGCAGGCTGGTATGTAAGTTGTTTTTTGGCATTCTCTGTCATTCATTCAACAAATATTTATTGAGAAACCAAGTATCAGGAAAGCACTGGTTTAGTCCTGGGAATACAGCAGTGACTAAAGAAGTAGATGAAGCATTTCTGAGCTTCTAGAACTTATATCCTAGCTAGGGAGATAGTTATTAAACAAATATGTAAAATATATGTTATATCACGTGGTTCTTGAGTACTCTGGAGAAAAATAAGACAGGGAAGGATGATAGGGAGCTGGGAGTGTTTGAAATTTAAATAGGCTAATTTGGGGGAAGTCACTGAGAAGCTGACATTTGAGCAGTGACCTCTAGGTGAGAAGGTGAGCCATCTGGATATGGGGGGCTGGGGGAGGTATGTTTAAGCTGAGGGCACAGCTTAAACAGTGTCCCTGAGGCAATAGCATGTCTTGTTGATTTCAGGAACTGCAAGATCAGAATGGTTTAGCAGAGTGAAGAAGGACCAGGGAGTGTGAGGTTGGATTGAAAGGTAATGGGAGGGGGGCAGACTACGAAAAGTCTTACAGGTTCTTGTGAGGATTTTAGGTTTTAAGTACATGGGAACCCCCTGGAGGCTTTTCAGAGGAATGACATATTCTGACTTCCCCTTAAAAGGATTCTTCTGGCTTTTGTATTGAGAACAGACTTTAGGGGGTAAGAGCAGGAGCTAGGAGGTCACTTAGATTTTTAGCACATTGACTGCCACACTAGAAAAAAAATTTTTTTTCCCAGGGGCCATGGTCTTTTATTACAAAGATAGAGTAAAAACTTCGAAAACAAAATGATCCTTCCCAATTTAATGAAAAATTTGTTATTTTTTATTGTTTTCTGTGGTTTTGCCCAGGGGGCAACCCATCACGTAACACGTAGGCTGCAGCACGGCAGCGTGAGTGGCCTGCACACCACGTGGCTCCCAAGGTAAAGAGATGTGTGAGTTGCCTGTGCTTCATGGGCTCTGGGCCCAAAACCAGCGTAAGTTAAATACAACTCACATGGCAGTTAATGCGCTAAAGTAACGCAGGCGAGGTGTGCCGTTGGCTCGGACCGGGATTGTGGCGGACGTGCTGAGGAGTGGTTGGATGGTGCATGTATTTTGAAGGTGGAACCGACAGGATTTGCTGAGTATTTGGGCTTCAAAGAAAGCAGTGATTCTTATCGAGGAGGAACCCAAAATTTTTCCCCTAAGCAAGTGGAAGGAAGGAGTTGCATTTACTCAGCTGGGGAAGACTGTGGGAGGAGCAGGCAAGGGGCAGAATGTTGGGAGCTCAGTTGTAGACGAGTTACGTTTGGGATGCACATTAAACATCCGAGGAAGATCGTGATGAAACATTTGGGTCCATAAGTGTGGAGTTTAAGAGATGTTGTCTATATATAGTGCTATGGTCTGATTATATGCGTCCACTCCCCAAAAGTCATATGTTCAAACCTAACCCCCAAAATGATGGTATTAAGTGGTGGGGATTTTAGGAGGTGATTAGGTCATGAGGGCTCTTGCATCATGAGTGGGATGGATTAGTGTTCTCATAAAATAGACTTGAGGGAGCCACTTTGCTCTTCTTCCATGCGAGGATCCAGCAAGGCTCCATCTGTGAAGCAGAGAGCATCCCTCACCAGACACCAAATCTGCTGGAGCCTTGCTCTTGGATTTTTTCTAGACTCCAGAACCGTGGGCAATAAGTTTCTGTTGTTTATAAGTTACCCAGTCTAAGGTATTTTGTTATAGCAGCCCCAACAGACCAAGAAAGGTGACATTTCTATTGGACTGGATGAGATCACCAAGGTATGAGTACACATGGAGAAGAGATCCAAGGGCTGAGCTGGGGGCCTTCCAGCACTTGGAGGTTTGGGGACTAGGAGGCTCTGGTGAAGGATTCTGAACAGGAGCTGTTGGCAGGGAGGGTAGGAGGAAAACCAGGGTGGGGTCAACCTGGGCAATGAGAGGGTCATTGGCTGAGAGTGAGGATGGGGGTGGGGGGTGGAGGTCTGAGGAGCAGTGAGGGAGGTGTAGGATCATCTTCTAGGGGAGTGAAGGGGGAGAGACTTGGGGGATGTTGTTGGATTGCTGGTGGCACCAAGGGTCCTTTCCAGGTTAGTGGAGCTGAATCAGAGTGCAGCCAGCCAGCCTGGACGTGTGTTCAATCTCATCCTTGTTCAGCTGCAAAGAGACAGGTGTGGAACTGATTGGAACTTAGAGTAACCACTGTTGGAGTTTTGCAGGTAGGTGCCAGCACGATGATGAGGGCAGCCAAGGAAGTTGAAGGTGCATGTTATGAGTGGTGAAAGTGAAACGTTGGCTTTGACTTTTGATAATCTCTGTGTTTCTCTTTTTGGCCCCATTCAGTCTCTTTATAATTTAGAATTGTTGTAATTTTTTTCACTTAAGATCGTTCTGCCAAGTGCAATTTTAATTAAGCGCACTCCTTCCAGTGAGCTTGCATAGGTATCGTGTTTGTTTGTTTCTGTCTCTCATTGATAAGCTCGTATAAAAGTGCTGCAGAACTAGCTGTTTCAGTGTGGAAATCTCCAGCCTCTGGTGGTGGGAGGACAAACCCAGTAGTTCTTCAAGTCCACTGATCTTCCCTACCCCACCGCTAGCGCCTAATATTTGAATGATTTTTCCTACTTTAATATTGTCTTTGGCTGATCTTCTCTCCTGACTTGCTAATAAACTTCTGAGGGCAGTATGTATCTTCCGTTGTGCATACACTTAAATAATTGGCTCTCAGGCTCTAAATGATACCCATTTTGTTCCCACTTGCCTCTGTGGTGAAGGGTGGGCTGGCGGAAGGCTGACTGTTGGTGGAAGTGCTGTTTGCAATGCTCTCATTCTCTGTATGGGAACTTTCCGGGCCGATGCTTCCCAGTGCGCAGCTTAGTGTCGGGTTCTGCCATCCTGTCCTATCACGAGATCCAGGACTCCTCTGCCCATCATGGGAGTGCTGGCCCAAGGTGTTTCTGGGAAGCTCCGCCCAGTGTGAGCCTTTAGCTGGGCTGAGCAGGTAGTCTTTGTGAGTGCTGAAATATTTTAACCAGATGTCCCTCCTCCAAATAGGGTCCTTTGTCCTGGAGGCTCATGGAAACATGAGCTGCCCATCTGCCTCTGGGCCCAGGCTTCTCAGGTTGCAAGAGGATTGTTTAGGACACCAAGGAGATTTTTATTTTTATAGAGAAAAGATCCACAAAGACTGAGAAGGTGACGAGGAAGTAAACAAGGTGAATTTTTTTTTCTGGAAAATGGCTGGTGACCTGTGCACATGTGGAAGGCAGAATAATTTAGTGCGAGGAGACCCTTGAAGACTGTGTGAGAGACTAATGGAGTTCACCCTTGCATTGTGATGAGGAGGATAAAAAAGCACCGTTAAATTCTAGGTAGAAAACACATTCTGATCTGTATATAGTTCAACCCATTTATTTGAATAAACTTACTTAAATATAGTTAAATATACTTATTAAAATTTAGGCATATAAATATTTAACCACTTATTTAAATATACTTATTTAATGCCTGCTATCCATCACCGTATTAGGTCTGAGGCAGCTAAAATGTAAGGTGCTTGTGTTCCAGGGCTTATTGTGCTTCCCAGAGTGGGCACATGCTAGACAGCGGTGATAAGCATGAGCTGATCTGATTGCAGCCTCAGTGGACAGAGAAGATTTGTCCCTCAGTAGTGATAAAGGCCGAGTGCCTGCCAGCGCAGGTGGTGGTGGAGTTAGTGCTGTTGAAATTCAGATAAGGGAGAGAGCCCTGCCGCCAGGGAGGCTGTCAGCGACTCCTGGAGAGGCAGGACTTAAAGGGATAAGAAAGGATTAGACGGGTGGGGGGAACCTGGGGGTCAAGCGTGAGGAAAAGGGGAAGGTGCCAGAAAGAGGAATTTGGACTTAATTCTCTAGCCTGGGAAAGTGGCTCATGCCTAGGTTGTTCCACAGGTCCCTTAGCTTCTATGGGAACAGAGGAAAAGCCACCGTTTTCACTCCCGACTTGCTTTCTTCTAACCGTTTCTTCTCATCTTGGCTGACACATCACCATGTACCCAAACTAGAAACAGCACTGTCATCCTCAGGTCCTCTCTTTGTGTCACCTCCTGTGATCCATTGATCACTGAGCCAGACGGTGTATTTAATCCTGCTCTACTATTAATTTTCCCTGCCCCTTGAATTCCCGCCTCCTCTCAGTCTCATTCTCATTCCCACCAAACTGTACTTCCAGATCACAAGTAGAAATTCTGCAGTTTCTCCGCTTTAACACTCCTGGTAACTCTGCACCATCCATCCACAGGACCAAGTCTAGACTTCCTGCCCTTCCGTACCTGGCCCCAGCCCTTTTTTCTGGCTCTGTTCTGGGCCTGACCCATCTAGGAGACGTGGTTTAGATGGTAGAGTATTCAAATTTCCCACAGTTCATGGCTGTTCAAAAACATTGGGGACATCAGTTCCCAAGATACTTTCCTTATTAGCCATTCATAGCCACAGTACAGAAGAAGCTTCTATGTTTATAATGATCTTATATCATCAAGGAAAAGTTAAAATATGTTTAATAACTCATATTTTAAAAGGCAGCAGAAAGATAGATGCCAGATTTGGGGAGGATTTTTACCCAGAATAGCTGAAATTTTTAAAGATTCTAGTGCTTAAAGAGAGAAGCTTCAGTTCCCTGGAGAACCCACTTAGGAAGTCCAGTAAATGAAATGTGGTCAGCAGGGCACATGGAGATCCTGTTAGATCCTGTCAGCAAGAGAGAGCTGCAGATAAGCAAGCAGGACTGGAGTAAGCAGGACTGGAGTAAACACGAGGAAGCGATGGCAGATACTCCAGATGGCAGATACTCCAGACTCATCTACACCAGCTCCAGAGGCAGGTGCACGGCCCCGGGCGGTGCTGGGCTCAGGCAGGGAGGCTGGGGGGTCAGGCCCCAGGGCCCTTAGCAGAAAATATGCCTTTCTGGTTTGAGTGGCATTTCTGGGACATTGAGGCAGATTCTTTTTTTGGCTGAGCACTTGGAAGGTAAGCAAAACACAAACACATTTTGGAGGAGTCGGTTGCCCTGAGTGTGCTTTAATAGTGCAGGCAAACAAGTCCTCCAATCCCCATGGAGTAAGATTAGAAGCTGCAGAAATGCAAAGGACCTTTGGTGAATGGACCAGTAGTGAGGCCACCTTCCCTCAAATAGAACAGATCTCTTGGTCAGGAGACAGTGATGGTAGTTTAATGGGGGAGGAAGGGTCACTGTGGGCAACCCATAAGGAGGCAGAATCCTCAGTGACCGTGGGACCATTTTACCAACCAACCCAGTTCAGTCCGCAGTGTGGACATTCCATATACGTTTGTAGCAAAGGTGTGGGCAGGATTAGTGGCAGGCAGACCTGTTCCTCCCATGGGGGCTGAGGTCTCCTCTTTCCCGACTCTGAGCCGGTGGGGTGGGGTGGGGTTGGGAGGTAGGAAGGAAGTCAGTGCTGCCCGACAGAGCAGGCGGCTGCCTGGATTACCATGTTGTCGTGTGTCTCCTCCTATTAATCCTCATTGGAACAGCAGGTAGCCTGAGAAGCCTGAATCGTGTATTAGTTCCCTGCTGTTGTGCCACGTATAAAAAACAGATGAGCCTTGTTAGCCAGTGAGTTTGTGCAGTCAGTTCTTACTGAAGTCAAGCTTTTGGTCCAAGGGAAAACAAAGCTTCGGGATACATGGAACTTTCTTATACCTTCTTGAAAATGCAAGTCATGTTGCCCGGGGAATACTTCTCTCACCAAGTGTTCTGCACCCTGCCAACCTTGGAGCTATGGAAGAGGCAGCTGAAGTTATTCCAAGAAAATACTGGCAGTTTGGTAATAAAAGGAAATAGCGTATCTCCCCTACCTCTAGGCTGGGTTTCTAAGAGTGCACACGGTCAGAAGGAAACTGCGCTTAACTTTGGGAAATGATTACTTGCTGGGCTTCTGGACACACCGGCCGGGTGTCCAGGCAGTGCTGGGCGAGAGCGGGCTCGGGCCGTGTGCAAAGACCCACCGTGCTGCCTGCAGTGTGATGAGCGAGAGGGTGCCAGCTGGTGGGACGGGTGTAGATAAACAGAAGCAAGTAGGTGCGGTGGCGTGCATCCTGTCCAAGTTGCTGAAGCTTGCTGCCAGATGAAGACTGCCGGCATCCTCTCCTGGGCCGGCTCAGGAGCGGAAGGGTGCCTTCTCCCTGCTAATTAGGACACTTTTAAAGCACTTCCTTCTAATGCAACAAGTACTCTGGAGAAGGTGAACCGTGTTAGTGGGAGTGAAGGTGCGAGTGGATCTGGTGATGGAGAAAGCAGGGGGCGAGGTGCTGCAGGCCCTGAGCAGTCCTTCCTGGCAACCGAGCGACCCACATGCGACTGTGCTGTCTGTCCTCAAGCAGGAAGGCACTTCCCCATCAAAGGAGGGAGACTTTCCACGGAGAGTTTTGAATGGAAGCTGGGAGATGCGTTCCAGCCAGGTCAGTGCAATTGCAGGCAGGCTGAAAAGCCATAGGGGGCTTGGACCAAGTTTACCGTGGAGGTTTCTCTCCAGTCTCATGTAGGGGGGTTGGGAAGCCGTGAGGGTGGGGAGTGAGAGTAGGAATGTAGCAGTGAGCAGGAGTCTAGGTGATCAGTCCCACCATGGGTGAAGCTTGGGTTTTGTGGCTTCCTACTTCTAGGATATTTTGTAAGCCTCTGTGGAGCAGAAGTTTTCTAACATGCAAGTCAGAGAAAAATGAGCCCTTCCTCCTTTTTATTTTTTTTTAAAGTTACTGCTATATTTTGTTAATCTCCATATTTCAACTAAGTAAACATTTTGAAAATGTTGCTGCACAACGAAGCTGCTTTTGTTAAGCAAATGAAAGTTTTGTTGTTCCAAAGGTCAGGTCATGTGCAAAAGTAGGGCAGTGTAACATTTTGTAAAATGGTGCCTTAATAGCATTTCTGAGTGGGGCTGGGAGTCTGCATGGGGTCTTTTTCATTGACATAGATGAAAAAAAAAAGTACTTTTGAAGGCATTCTACTAGTTAGATACAAAGGAGAGTTCTTATAAGTACTTTGCCTCTTCTAAGACTTTTTTTTCTGGTGTTTATTGTTTAAAAAGTCCCAAAAACTAAAGGAAATTTTGTGAAAAGAGCTTTATGAAATGTACTGTGTGTGAGATTTACATATGTTGAAGTCATATGAGTCATATGAAGTACTTGAATATTGAGGATGGAAACTCTTTTTGAGTAAGGATTCTGCATTTTGCTGTCATGTTTTTAAACCAAGGATATAATTATGCTCTAAAGTATTTATTTTAAAATACTAAAAGTGTTCTTTGGTGTGCTGAATTTGTGGAAAATTCCAAGAGGTTTCAAGGTTTCTTTCCCGGTAAATTTAGTAACAGAAAGTGTAGAATCATTATTCAGCTGCTGCCAGTTTGGGTAGCTTTGACACAGAGTAGGGGTTAGTGTGATTTGGAGCTGGTTGGACAGGAGCAAGGTGATAGATAGAATCCTGCAAACTCCATGCTCAGTGAATTGTAACTATTCTGTTTTCCAAAGTAGTTGTATAGTTTTAATTTTGTATCTCTTAGTAGCTAAACTAATATGTGCTAAATCATTTAGAATCTTAAAGAGTGACAAAACATTTAATGTGGATTTTCATATGTTGCCTATTTATGCAATACAGGGTGAATGTTTATATTTTTAGCTGAGTGTTTAAGATAGTGAAATATTAAATATTTGGGGTAGGCGGTATGCTTGAGAACATTTCTTTAAAATGTCCAACCTATTACTTTACGAATTCCAATCTATATCTGAAATTTGGAGATGTGACATATGCTAGTGATTTTTAATGACCAGTATTAATCTCCCGTGACTAGGGGGGCAACCTGAACCTGGTTAGAGGATCCCCTTCAGAAAGGAGGGCTGGGGAAGACGCCTTCGCGGGGCAGATCTGAGTGCAGATCCACACTCTGCTGATTACAGGTTGTGGGGCCTGGGCAGGTGAGTCTTGGACTCCCCGAACTTCCCATTCCTCATTGCCTCACTTTGTAGATTATTATACAAATGCAAAATAGTATTACTGTTGCCAAGATTATACTTTTCAGTAGATTTTCCATCTCTGAGATCTGTTAGGTATGCTGTCTGTCTGGATAGGACTGTGTTAACCCAGTAATCTGGTCTGAGCACAATTGCAACTGTTTTTTTCTGAAGCTCTGCTGCTGCTGCTTCTTTTTTTTTTTTTTTTAATGAGACAGAGTCTCACTCTATTGCTCAGACTAGAATGCCGTAGCATGAGCCTAGCTCACAGCAACTTCAAACGATTCTTCTGCCTCAGGCTCCCAAGTAGCTGGGACTACAGGCATGAGCCACCATACCTGGCTAATTTTTCTGTTTTTGGTAGAGACAGGGTCTTGCTCTTGCTCAGGCTGGTTTCGAACTCCTGACCTCAAAAGATCTGCCCACCGTGGCCTCTCAGAGTGCTAGGATTACAGGCCTGAGCCATCATGCCCAGCCAAGTTCTGCTTCTAAAAGTAGCACATTGCTCATTATAAAAAACAAATTTATCATGGGGAGAGGGGAATAAAAAAGTATAAAGAAGAAAATCAAAACAACTATTTTCTCCCTGCACAGATGCAAGTATGTTTATGTGTACCTACATATATGTATTTTTTTTTACAAATATGGGATCAGATTATACATACTAATCAAATTATACATACTATTATTTACCTTGCATTTTTTACTACATATTTTGTGGACAGTTTTCTATGTCAGTATATTTATACACACATCTATATCATCATTTTTGATTGCAGTCCATTGTTAAATTTAGGATTATTTTTAGAATTTATATTAATTATCCTCAAATAGGGGAAATTTGTTGTAGCTGGTTTATAATTATGAAAACCAGACTAAAATAGTCCGTTATAGTTGAGTCCTTGTTCACTGTTAACAATATGTTGACTCAAAGTTATAAATCAAACTTTGGACCTTGATAACTAACACTTATTTAGCACTTGGTATGTGGTAGGTACCTTGGTCTGTCACTTAATCACTTTAACAACCTCAGGAGGTATCATCACTCCCCATGGTTCTCATTCCACAGATGAGAAAGCAAAGGCTGAGAGCTTAGGTTGCCTGAAGGATTTAATTCCAGGTCCATCTGACAAGAAGCCCTTGTTTTTCCTTAGGGACATTGAAGTCTTTTTTAATATACTGGGTGAGATAGAGTTTTGAAAATATCTGAGTATTGAAAAGCTGCTAATTTATAGCAAATGGAAAATTAGCTTTCAGGTGGCACTTGATTCACAAAAGACACAGGTAGCTGTGAATATTTAAAAATTGCTATTAATGGTTAGTGGATTTGTTCACTTATATTTTACATTTCTTATAAGTATAGATAGATTATACTTTTGGGGTGGAATCATGACTTTGAGCAAGCTGTAGGTTTTTTTTATTCTTCTGTGTTTTGGACAGGCAGAGGAAAAACAAGTCTTTTTTTTTTTTTTTTTAAGGCATAACTAGTAAAAACTGGAAGTCTGGAGAACACTCCCCCATCCCATTAGAAAATCTCGTTTGCTGATGTGAACAGGGGTAAGCCTGGGGAGATTCCTAGGCAATCAGTTCTGAAAAGGGGAGGGATAGGGAAGAGCTCTTCCCTGCTGGGGAGAGCATGCCAACTGGAGAGTAGAAGGCAGGGGCCTCAGTGCCTGGGCCCCAGTGTTCTCATGGAAGCTTCCATAGACTTCTGGACTGCCTCCCTGGGCCACTGTCTTTCAGGCCCAGGAGGATGTATAGGTGCCTGCCACTGAGACTCCCCCTTCTCCAGCCTGTCCTTACCTTTCTACCTGCGTTGTGGGGTGGGGAGTGGTTGCAGGTCACTGGGAACTTGTTCCAAGTATGTGCAGAATTCCCCTTCCTTTCCAGAAACAACTGCCTAAGCCTCCTTACCACATGACTGTATTGACCTCTTTGGCCAAGCTTGGCTGATCTTTTTATTTGTCATCGTATCCTGTATCTGGCAGACCTCAGTCCTCAGTATCAAACTATTGCATGAGTGAACAAATGAATGAACTAGAAGTGAATTTATGTTGCAGCAGAGAGGGCTGATGTTGGACACATTGAACTGATGGTGACTCTAAGCTTGTGTGGACTTACCATTTTTAGTAAGCAAGATATAGAATTTTGTCTTAGGTGAGGGGTGGTTAGGTTGTGTTTTAATTTTGCCTAGATGAAATCAAGCTGACTCAGCTGGCACAGGTATACATCCCTCCTAAAATAAAGGGGAAAAGATGAAGTGGGATGATCTAGTCACTTACAGAAGTAGAAGTGACTGTCTGTTGCCATGGAATCATCATTATCAGTTGTTGCTAGAATTTTATTTGCATTTCTAGAGAACATAACAATTGGATTTTTTAGTTTTTCCTCAGAGTGGTATCTGCTGGATATAAACATCAGTAATAAAGTATAGAAGTGTGGGGTTTTTTTTCCTCTAAGACAAATAGTACTACATTTATATAGTTCTGCGTGTTTTTCTCCTTGAACCTATCATGGATGTCTTTCCATGTCAATGCATGTGAATTCACCTATTTTTTTTATTACATAGAATTCTATTGGATGGACTATATTTTATGTAATCTGTCTCTGTAGAAGAATATTTAGATGGTTTACAGTTTTTCGCTATTTAAATGTAGCAATGAACATTCTCATGTAATTGTATATCTATGTGATGAAATTCCCAGAAGTGGAATTACTAGGACAAAGGCAGTAGCCATTTAATATTTTGATAGATATCTCCTAATTGCTCTCCAAAAAGGTATACATTTACCTTTCTACAAACAGTGGTTAAGAACTATTTTTCCTTATATTCTTGTTCACTACATCATCAAACTTGTAAATTTTTACCAGCCTATTGAGTGAAAAGTGATAAATTGTTAAATGTGTATTTTATTAATTTAAAGAAAGATTTATCAGATACTTGTATTTATTTCTGAGGATTATTTTAAGTAGCAAGTTCCCACAATGCATTTATAGAGTAGTGCTAACTTAAAAACATTAGGTTTATACCTGTCTTTTAAAGAAATGTATTTGTTTTATGTGTAGCTGGTCATACCCATAATTCTAGGCAGAAAGCAATGCATTCATTAGCCATTATATTATATATTTTTGTGTGACAAAATAAAATACTAATGGCATTATTTTATCAAATCTGAAAATAACTTGCAGTCTATCAACAAAAGTAATCCTGAGCCTATTGACTTCTGTCGTGTAATATCTGAATTAACTTAATGCCATTGGTGTTGACATTTCTTCTAACTAATGATAATATTTTACATATCTCATATAGATCTTTTATATCATAATCTCATTCATAATTCTGGGAAATGACATAAAGGAATTATGACTTTATGGTTTCAAATTAGACTACTTCATTCAAGCATAAAAAAATATTCCAAGCTACTACCAGTTGCTTGATAGTGATGAGCCTCTCATTTAAAAGTTCTTCCTTTGGGGAGAGCCTTGAAACATGGAGTGTTATCAGAGAAGATTTCAAAGCAGAAAAGTGCTGTTGATTGATAAAAGTCTGATGGAATAGTTGTTACAGTCGGCGTAAGTTAAAAGCAACGAATTCTCTGGTGTGAGGCGGTTGATGGTAAAGCTGTGTGGCAGGAGATTGCAAATGGGTCCTCCGAGATAATGCTGTGAAGTGCTCCTTGGAGAGGTGACTACCATTGTTTCATAATATGTGAATTTCTCAGTTTTATTTTGTTGTATATTGAAAACAATACATTTGTGTGTATGTGTGTATTGAGGTTTGTCAGTTTTATTGTTGATTTTTTTTCCAAGGCAAGTATCAGTATGCTGCACATCGGTTCTCAGTAAGATTAACCTTTTCCCTTGCGGATGAGAGATGGAAACAGGCAATGGAGAGCCCTTTGTACAGAATTACCCAGAAAGTGCACAGTCTGCCTCTGGAGGGCAGAGATCGGGTCGGTGCATACACAGCCCAGGCACATAGTAGGCTCTCATACATGTTTGAATGAATGCCTGAGTTTTTTAAGTAGATAAAATTTAGGTAATTATCACTGGAAGCTCTTTCTGGATCTTTGTGAAACAATATTAAAGGACAGGGTAAAGTTTGGAGTTGGGGGTTGGGAGGAATATGTACACATTTTTAATGATTCCTTTTCCTTATCAGTAAAATTGGGGGAAATGTAAAGGGCCCTGTAGCCTCCCTGTTTGGCTAAGTTTGTCATAAGTTCATTATCAGACATTTGCCGTGTTGACCTTTTAAGTGGCTCTCAGGCCTCCCTGCGCTACTGTAGGGTGGGCATTATTTTTACTTTCATTTTATAACTAAAGGAAACAGGCCTGGGTTTGCTCAGACAAGGCTGGAATGCATACCTAAGACTATCAGACATAACTTCAAGAAATTCACAAGTAGGAAAGACAAATATTTAACTAAATATATGTGAAAATGTTCCCTAGAGTATAAAGCAATGTACAAATGTATCATCAATTCATCATTGTAATCATCTTTATCACAATTGTTAATATTGTTGCCCAAATTAGAGTGATTTAACAAAATATTTTCTTCCTCACCTTAGCCAAATGGCAAAAGCACATTTATTTTCTGGTTATAAAAGTAACACTTGTTTTTTTAATTTGTGTTTTAAAAATTGGAAAATATATACCAGATATTTAGAAAATCAGTATGTCATAACTCACCCAAAGATAACCTCAATTTTGTGTATTAATACAGAAGTGTATACCCCTATATAGATACATACGTAGAGATTTAACATGGGGACATTGGTTGTTCCTCAATTTTTCCTCAATGGGGGTTTCAGAGATTGACACCTCCCTTCTGGATACCTGGGGTGGTTTGGTTAAGATCCTTTCTTGAGTCAGGCGTTCTTTCTGACCCTCCCTCCCCTGCGAATCTGTGGTAGCCAGAGAATTCCTAGAGAAGGCTGAGCAAGGCACTGATTGATTCTCAAGTATTCAGGATGATGCAGATGGTCCAGGAACCGTTGCCACCTCTGCCTGTGTCCAGCCTCCCTGTGTAAGTGGGGTTGCCTCCAGTGTGTTTGCAGTTAGAAATACTGAGGAAAATAGTGCGATTCTGAAGTGACAGATAATACTAAGGGCTGAAGTCAGGGATTCAGGGCCCAGGCAGTTCAGCTCACCTACATGTTAGCCCTGCTTGTTATTGGCAGGTGGGATACGGCTGTTTTTCTTTGTTATGTTTTCTTCATTTTGCTTTTCTGTGTTGTAGTCCTTTCCTATAATTAACATGGATAAAAAGAAAAGGTAACCTTAAAAGTTGTTTTTAAAAAATTTAGAGCCTGCTGGACTTCTGAGCTGGATTTAAATCCCCAGCTCTGGTACTAACCTTGATTTGTGGCCTTGAATGAGCTTCTGAGTCAGTTGCAGCAGTGAAATGGTGATGTTACTTACTTCTAGAATGGTCTTGAGCAGGAGAGATATAAAATGCCATCCTCATAAAATAACATTCCGAGTCAATCGTTAATTGTTTGCTGTCTTTGGATCTGTGTGCGTATTAAAGAATCAGGACTTTTTTGTAATTTGAATTCCGTGCAAGTTCTGATGTATAGAGTTGTATAGGGTGGAGGTTATGGATTGGAAAAGTTGCAAACATGTGTAACACTTTTGCCTCATAAGTTCTTAAGGGTGCTGCACATCCTTCAGAGTGAAAGACATCAGGAGGATAGGTGGGCTATTGGTATACTATTTAAGGATGATATAGTTCCAGGTGTAACTAAGATCTCAAAAGTGGCTAGTGGGTTCTTCAATTATACATGTGTTAGTATCGCTTTTTGATTTGTGATCACAGCCACTTTCTGACAAGGCATGTTCTTTCTGGTTTTTTAATTTCAGATTGGCTTTGAAACCTTTCTTCAAAAACATGCTACTCAGTTTCTGATGTCTTCATACCAGACTGGCTTATCCAGGGGTCTCATTTTCCTTTCTGGGCTCCATTTTGGTGAACCAACAGTTAATATATTTTCTTTAACCTATCTTCTTTTAAAAGCTCTGGCACTTTAAGCAAATTCCATGTGACTTGGATGCCTAGAACTGTAGCAAAGAATTGAAATTCATTTTTGGATTCCTCTCTGTGGCCTCCTGTGTTTCCAGTCCCTTCTAATCCTGATGTCTACTATACTAATAGTTTATTAAAAATTCAAAAACTAGCAAAAGTTCTTCCCCAACCTGGTGTTGGGTCTGCAGAAAAGTCCCAAGTGTTTGTCCTCAAGGAGTGTAGAATTTATTGAGTTAGACAAAACCAGGGCATCCACAAGGCTTTCCCTGGACACCCAATCGGAACTATGGCCTGCTCTCCATCCCCAAAATTGTTTGATGAACACTTAAATCTAAATATGTTTATTTGTTTTTTAAAACTCATCATGAAGGTTTTTTTCCCCAAAAGATTGTCTTATTGAAGAACTAAATTAAAAGCCTACATATACCATGTGTACACCTTAAAACTATCCAAAGACCTCACAACCGTTAGGAGGTTGTTCCTAAACGAGCAGATACTCTGATTTTATAAAGAGGTGTTATTCGTAGAGCTTTGTCTTCTGTAACTGCTTGTCTTTAGAAACCTGTCTGTCTAGAAAGAGGATTTCTGACTATTGTCGGTTATAAAACAAATAGCTTTCAACACTTCTGCAGACCCTTTTGGCAGGAACATAGAATCAACAGTCCAGACATTAAGAGCCACTACCATGGCATGGGGTTTGGGAAGTTGGAGCTGGAGCTAACACCAAAAAATATAATTTGGGTAGTAAATCACAAGGGATTTGTTTTTCCAAGTCTATATAATTGAGGGTTATATCTTATGATGAGGAGGACATTTTTACTTGATAAGGTGTGATATGAAAACAAATGTCCTTGAATACCTTTTTAGCTTTTCTTTCATCTTTGGTTCCTTTTCAGTTAAACAAGTATTTAATTAATGCCAATTATAGTCATGCCACTGTTCTGAATCTTCTTTGTGCCCATGTTATTTTAATTCTTAAATTAGGTAGTTTTTAGAATTTGGTGATGCATGTGCATTATACAGTAAGTTGTACAGTGAAAATAACTTTTCTCTGAATCCCAGCCACCTACCTGATCCCTTCAGCTGTCCCTGGACCAGTTTCTTATGCATTCTCTCAGAGATAATCTGTACATATATTCTTGCTTCGCAGAGGTCTTGCTAGCAGACTGTGACAGACTTGTGGCCCTCTCAGTGAACTATACTCCCCTTGTATTCAAGCCCTGTGTAATTCCCACCCATAGTGGCTGAGCTTAGCCATGTGACTGGTTTTGGCCAATGGGAATTAGCAAGTGTAATGCAAGCAGAAGTTCCTACACATTGGGACTTGTTCACTAGGAATGCTTGCTATTGTGACACTCCCTCTTAGAACCCAGGAGCCTCTAGCTATTGAGGGTCCTCTCCTAATTATGCAGAACAGCTACATGGAAGAGAACTGAGGTTCTTGCCAACAGCCTTAGCTGAACCTCCAGTCAGCAGCAAGCATCAGCTTGACAGCCATGTGGTAAAAGAACCATCTCCTTGAAAGTGAAACCTCCAGCTCCATTCAGGCCCTCCACCCCCACAAGATGATGCTACATGAAGCATGGACAAGCTTTCCTTGCTGAGCCCTGTCCAACTTGAAAAACCGTGAGCTGTTGCTATTAAGGTGTTAAATTTGGTATGCCATGCAGCAATAGATGGCAAACATACTATGTGGTATATTCTGTGCCTTGCTTTTTTCATTGACCAATATATTAGATATCAGCCTATTTCAGTACATACAGAGCTGCTTCATTCATTTTAAGAGCTGAATAGTGTTCCCATTGTATGGCTGTTCAATAATTTAACCAGCCTCCTAGTGATGGACATTTATGTTGTTTCCATTCTTAACACAGCATTTAATATTTTTGTTGCATGCTTCCTTTTGCACATGAGCAAATATACTTATTGGATAAATTTTTAGAAGTAGAATTGCTGGGTCAAAGAGCACGTAAATTTGTAATTTTAGTAGGTATCACCAAATTGCCCTCTAAAGAGGTTACACTCTCACTAGCAGTGTAGGAAGGCCGGACCGATGGGGCCAGCCTGCCTGGTGAGCACTGTACCACAGTGTGGTTGGAATGTTCCATTTCTTTTTAATATTTTTTCATATACTTAAAAGCCATTTGGAAGGAGGGGGGGCAAGGACAATATACATAACCTTAACATTTGTACCCCCATAATATGCTGAAATAAAAAAAAGCCATTTGCATTTCCTTTGTGAACTATCTACTTTTTTCTATTTGGATTATTGGCCTTTTTCTTCTTTGAAGGAACTCATTACATATTAAAGAAATTAGTTTTTTTTTTTCCTGGTTTTATTGTTTGCATTTTTTTAAATTAATTAATTTTATTTTAGCGTATTATGGGGGTACAAGTGTTAAGGTTACATATATTGCCCATGCCCCTCTCCCCCTTCGAGTAAGAGCTTCAAGCGTGTCCATTCCCCAAATGTTGCACCTCTTACTCGTTTGGTTGTATATACCCATCCCCTCCTCCCCCTCCCTCCTGCCTGACACCCGATAAATGTTACTCCTACATGTCCACTTAGGTGTTGATCTGTTAATACCAATTTGCTGGTGAGTACATGTGGTGCTGATTTTTCTATTCTTGAGATACTTCACTTAGTAGAATGGGTTCCAGCTCTATCCCGGAATATATAAGAAGTGCTATATCACCATTGTTTCTTAAAGCTGAGTAGTACTCCATGGTATACATATACCACATTTTATTAATCCACTCCTGAATTGATGGGCACTTGGGTTGTTTCTACAGCTTTACAATTGTGAATTGTGCTGCTATAAACATTCAAGTGCAGGTGTCTTTTTCATAAAGTGAGTTTTGATCTTTTGAGTAGATGCCCAGTAGTGGAATTGCTGGATCAAATGGTAGATCTACTTATATCGCTTTGAGGTATCTCCATATTGCTTTCCACAGAGGCTGAACTAGTTTGTAGTCCCAAGGAAATTAGTTCTTAATGTACGCTATGTGAAGCAAATCTTTCTCCCCCTCTGTGTCTTATCTTTTGACTTGGTTTGAGTGATTTTTTTTCCCTTATAGCTTTTGGATTTTCTTGTATTGTTCTGTTTCTCATATTTAGGCTTTCCCCACTCTTGAGTTTATTATAGATATTCTCCTATGTTTTCTTCTAGTATTTTTATTATTTCATTTTTTACATCTTAATCTTTGATTTATCTGAAATGTCTTTTAACATGGAAGTTCCTAATTTTTATTTTTCCAAATAGGTTTCTGAAATGGCTGGCCAGTTGTCTATTAATATTATTATGCCATGTCATGCTTATCATGTATAGTCATGCACCCCATAATGTGTCTGTCAACGATGGAGCACATAGACAGCAGTGGTCTGATGCGATTCTGTGGGGCTCAAAAATTTCTGTGGCCTAGTGTTATTGTAACCCTTGTAATGTGATAATAGCTCAAAGCATTCCTTGTGTTTGTGTGGTGATGCTGGTTTAAACTAACCTACCTTGCTGCCAGTCATACAGAAGTCATACAGAAGTCATACAGAAGTCCAGCACATACAATTATATATGGTACATAATTGATAATGATACTTGATAGATAATTGATAATGATACATACTTGAAAATGATAATAAATGACTATGTTACTGATTTATGTATTAATGTATTAAATTTAAATTTATTAATAATCAATAATTTATTATTTTATTTGAATTTATTCAAATTTAATGAAGAATTTTTAAAATTTAATGAATTAAATTTTAATACATTAAATTTAATGTATTAACCATTATTTTAGAGTATACTACTTATAAAGAGAAAAAAGTTAACTGTAGAACAGTTTCAGGTAGGTTGTTCAGGAAGTAAATTTCTGAAGAAGGCGTTGTTATCACGGAGATGACAGCTCCATGTGTGTTATTGCTACTGAAGATCTTCCAGTGGAGTAAGATGTGGGGGTGGAAGACAGTGATATTGTTGATCCTATATAGGCCTAGGCTAATATGTATGTGCCTTAATTTTTAACAAAAACATCTAAAAAGTTAAAAAAATGTAAAAATAGAAAAATTTATAGACTAAGGATATAAAGAAAAATATTTTTGTATAGCTGTACAATATGATTGTGTTTAAAGCTAAGTGTTATTACAAAAGAGTAAAAAATTAAAAATTTAAAAAATTTATAAAGTAAAAACATTACAGTAAGCTAAGGTTAATTTATTATTGAAGAGAGAACAATTGCTTTATAAATTTAGTGTAGCCTAAGTGTACTGTGTCTATAAAGTTTATAAGGTAGTGTACATTAATGTCCTAGGCTATCACATTCACTCTTCACTCACTCACTAACTTACCCCAGCAACTTCCAGTTCTGCAAGCTCCGTTCATGGTAAGGATCCTATACAGATGCACCACTTTTTATCTTTTATGCCATATATTTACGTTTTGTATGTTTAGATACACAAATACCATTGTGTTTCCATTTGCCTGCAGTATTCAGTATGCTGTATAGGTGGGTAGCCTAGGAGCAATAGGCTGTACCATGCAGCCTAGCTGTGTAGTAGGCTGTACTATGTAGGTTTGTGTAAGTATACTCTGATGTTTGCACAGTGACAAAATCACCTAATGATTCATTTCCCAGGCTGTGGTCAAGTTCCAGGTGGAGAGCATGACCTGCGTCACCACCATCAAAGGCAATGCATGACTGCATTTATTGAATTCAATGAACACTTGAATGGCTATCCCCAAATTACTTAATTATTCCATTTTTATCTGCTATCTTAGGAAATGCTACAGTGACTATTTTAGAAAACAATTCTTTATGATTATTAATCCCAAACTAGCTTACTATTCCCTTCGTAGATATACAAATCAACATTTATAGTCTGCATTTTAAAAGTTATCTAAACCTTCATCTTGTTAAGCTGCTCACAAGCCAAAGTTAGAAAGACCTGCATTTTATGTTCAGGGATATGGAGATGATCCATCCATGTAATTGGGATTTATCTGAGGATAACCAGGATCGTGTACAAGTAGAGAGAAACATGATTTTTTTTATTATGTATCATATATAAGAGCCTGTTCCCAAATTTCTGAAGCACATATAATAATGCTGGTGTAAAAACTACATCTAATTGCGAGAGTAGAAGGCTGGGAGCCTGCGAGAGGAAGATTTTGTCTTGTTGATAGAGTGGCTGAGGCTACATTATCATGTGTAGAAATCAGGAAATAACACTTGTACTGTGGTGCATTAAGAAAATAGGTCCATTTAATTTGGCGATGCACCTACAGTTTTAGGTAATGGCTATAACTCTCCTGAACACGCAGGAGGGCAGTGACAGAGGCAGAGCTGTGAAGTTGCTTGTTAGACTAAACTCCTGTACGTCCAGCATTTCCCCTCCTGCCCCTCTCGGCCCAGCCACAGTGCTCATTTCGCCTTGCCCAGGGGGTGTATGTACCTACAGACTTTTCACAGGCATGTGGCCCACCTGCAGGTTCTGATCCTAGGGGCCCGGGAGATCTGCATTTGCAGCCTGCACCCAAAGAATGTTAATCATATTTAACCCCTGCTAAGAGGATCAGACAAATACCCCTAGAAAGAGATACAGAAATGTGCTGTTGCCTATTCTGGGGCTTGAAATGCCGCAGGACCCCCACAGTCTGAGCTGAAAAGACCAAGTTTTGCAGGGAGGTTTCAGGTATCAGCCAGAGATGGGGAGCTCTCTCGTGACACCTGTGCCTTCTCATCTTGGGCCACAGTGCTCTCTGCCTCTGCTGGAGGCCAGCCATGCTGTGTTCTGTGCATCATACTTTCCTTCTCTCCCTCAGAATCCTCCACATCTGCTGGGTGACAAAGACGTTTCCTTAAGGAGGGCAGGCAGTTGGCTTCTAGGTTCAGAATCACAGAATGTCAAGAGCTAAAAGGAACCCATTTGAGCCCATTCATTTTATAAATGATGTCCTTCACTTTCTTTCCCTGTATTTTATGTTCTCATACCCTTGGGATGTTCTTATACCAGTGGCTTTGTTTTTCATTTTCTCAGTGCCAGGCAAACTGGAATATTGTAGAAAATATTTACTTTTAAGGATAAAAAATGTATCTTTTCCTTTTAGATCTTGACTAAACTTTCTTTGCCTGCCCCTGAGTGGGAACCAGCAATGAAGCAGAGTTTTGCCTTTGACAACGTTGGCTTCGAAGGTAGTCTGGATGGCCTGTGCCCTTCTCCTCCAGTGAGCACCAGCATGATCCGGATTTTGGGTATGACTTGCCAGTCATGTGTAAAATCCATCGAGGACATGATTTCCGGTTTGAAAGGCGTCGTAAGCATTAAGGTTTCCCTGGAACAAGGCAGTGCAACTGTGAACTACGTGCCATCAGTCATAAGCCTGCGACAGGTCTGCCATCAAATCGAGGACATGGGCTTTGAAGCCAGCATTGCAGAAGGAAAGGCTGCTTCCTGGCCCTCAAGGTCCTTGCCCCCCCAGGAGGCTGTGGCCAAGCTCCGGGTGCAGGGCATGACCTGCCAGTCCTGTGTCAGCTCCATCGAAGGCAAGGTCCGGAAACTGCAAGGAGTAGTGAGAGTCAAAGTCTCACTCAGCAACCAAGAGGCCATCGTCACTTATCAGCCTTATCTTATTCAACCCGAAGACCTCAGGGACCATGTAAATGACATGGGATTTGAAGCTGCCATCAAGAGCAAAGTGACTCCTTTAAGCCTGGGACCAATTGATATTGGGCGGTTACAAAGCACTAACCCAAAGAGACCTTTAGCTTTTGCTAACCAGAATTTCAGTAATTCTGAGACCTCGGGCCAACAAGGAAGCCACGTGGTCACCCTCCAACTGAGAATAGATGGAATGCACTGTAAGTCTTGCGTCTTGAATATTGAAGGAAACATAGGCCAACTCCCAGGGGTTCAAAATATTCAAGTGTCCTTGGAGAACAGAACTGCCCAAGTACAGTATGACCCTTCTCTTACCAGCCCAGTGTCTTTGCAGAGGGCCATTGAGGCACTTCCACCTGGGAACTTTAAAGTTTCTCTTCCTGATGGAGCAGAAGGGAGTGAAACAGATCCTTGGCCTCCCAGTTGTCACTCCCCTGGCTCCCCACAGAGAAACCAGGTGCAGGGCACATGCAGTACCACCGTGGTTGGCATTGCTGGCATGACCTGTGCGTCCTGTGTCCAGTCCATCGAAGGCGTGATCTCCCGACGGGAAGGGGTACAGCAGATGTCAGTCTCTTTGGCTGAGGGGACTGGGACAGTTCTTCACGATCCCTCTGTAATTAGCTCAGAAGAACTGAGAGCTGCTATAGAAGACATGGGATTTGAGGCTTCAGTCATTCCTGCTGGTATGTAGTTGATCTATATTCAAAGCATGTCCTGGAGTTGTCACCTTTTCTCTGTGTGTGTTATAGTTCCTGCACGGTGGGATAGGTGAGCCCTACTCACTCACACTGCCTTACATACCGACACTTGAATAAACTCCTGCCACCTTTCCTCACATGTCAAATTCGTCAGGGTAGATGAAATGCCATTTCCCAGGGTTTAGATTTTGCCTCTCGTGTAGTTGGGACTTTGTATTAGTCCGTTTCTGTTGCTTATAACAGAATACCTGAAACTGGGCAATTTATAAAGAAAAGGAATTTGTTTCTTACAGTTATGGAGAAGTTGAAGGTTGAGGGGTGGGCATCCTATGAGGGCTTTCTTGCTGGTGGGAGTATGCCATGGTGGGGGCTGGGGGCTGAGTGTGCCACTTCTGAAGTGTGCCATGGTGGGGGCTGGGGGCTGAGTGTGCTAACATGTTTGCTCAGGTCTCTTCCTCTTACATATTTCCCCTCCCATGGTAACACAACAATCCATTAACCCATGAGTGAATTAATCCATTCACCAGGGCAGGGCCCTAATAATCCAGTCACCTCTTAAAGGCCCCACCTTTCAATACTGCCACATTGGGGATTGTGTTTCCAACACATGAAATTTGAGAGATACATTCAAACCATAGCACACCCAAATACCAGGAACTTCTTGGATTTGGGCGGCTTTTTGGGAGAGAATTCTAACTCCGTGTTCTGAAATAGAGCACTCTGGAAACGTCAGGTCCTTCTCTTACCAAAGGAACTGTTACCACCTCCAAAGATTGCTCTGCTAAACAAAATAGAATAATAAAAACAGAACCTGACTTTTGTCACCCAGATACCATTTTGTTAGAAGTGGGAATTAAGAGAAGGGTGTGATGGTGACTTCCCTTGCCCCTTTGATGGCTGTAGGAGAAGAGGGAGAGGCGAGGGAGCCCAGTGGGTCTAATCCAAGGAAACACAGGTGAGATTTTGTTTCAGAGGACCAATCTGGTGTCAGGCACAGCATGAATTGAGGCAGTGAGGCCACGTGGGAGACCGGGTGAGGAGGGAGTGGGGCTGGAGAGCAGGACTGGATCTCAAAGACAGGAGGAGGTTGGCTCCACCAAGCTTGGGGGCCGACCAGGGGCTGTGATGGGGCGGCCGTGGAGAGGAGAGGGGAGTTCCTGGGTGAGCCCCTAGCTGAGGTGCTAGAGGACAGCGGGATAGAAGGGTCTTGAGTTTCAAGGGAGAGTGTGGGCCGGGAACGCAGGTTTGAGTGTGGGGGCACTGGGAGATGAGAGAGAGTGTGGAATGGGAAAACAGCAGAGGGAGGAAGGGGGCAGAGAGGAAGGGAGTCTCCCAGGCATCCTGGATGTGACGACGCCAGAGCGCAGAGGCTAAGGTCTGAACTGCATCTTTCAGGGTAAACTAGGGGGAGGCTATCAGAAGCTGCTTCAGGACCCCAGGAAGGTGGGAGCCCAGCCTGCCTGTGGGGAGCGGCTGGGGACCACCAGTAGCTTAGGCCGGAAGTTCTGGAGAAGGCCATATATGGGTGGGGTGGTTAAGAGAGAGGTGAAGACAGGAAGGAAGGGCAGGTGTTGGGAGGGGCAGCTCTGTGGGTGGTTCGTTTTAACTGTTTAGGTCCCAGATGCAGGCCTCCTATGTCCGTGTGGCTCTATAGCCTGGACTTGGACATGGCCAACCTCATCCACCTTTGGCTGAGCGTGATGCTACAGTGGCCCAGCACTGGAATGAGCTGCTGTCAGCATCATGGACAAGCCCCCCAAGGCTCAGGTGCTCAGGGCCAACTGGACTTTGGTTTCCTACATCCTGTTTCCTGTGGCCACTGAGATAACGTCTCTTTCCTTGAAAAGTTCACTCTGTTGTGATTCTTTCCTGCCTCCCCCCTGTACGCCCAGCACATACACTGCTGAAGGGAGTGGGTAATCGCGGAGTGGCTTGGCCACATTCTGTGCTTTGTCTTTGGTACTAAGTTTCAGGAAGGAGGTTTTTTAAAAAAAAAAAAATCAATAAGGAAAACAACAGAACAGTAAGTCCTGTACTCAGAAGGTAAGAAATACAGTATAAGGTCAACATCATCTACATTTGTGTGATGTTTAAAGTCTTTCAACAGTGCGGTCAGGTTATTGGTGGTAAAGAGGAGTTAGCATCGAACTACATATTACAGAATAATTGAATTGAGTATTTATGGCATACTAAAAAATTATTTGTTTTTTTAATCTGAAATTCAAATGTAACTGGATGCCCTGTATTTTACCTGGCACCTTTGATTTAGAATAAACCATTAGTGTGCTGATGACTGTCTTTTATGACCACTTAAATGCTGGTTAAGTATTTGATCAGTCCTTGATTGATTAGGAACCCCTTGAAGACAATCTTCAAAACAGTGTGATTTGTTTCTCCCTGGACCCACTAACACCCAGCACCTAGTAGGTATTCATGAAGGAGATGAGAGAGGAAGTCTTGGGCTATGACAGGCAGAGTGGTAGGTCCCTCAGGGGAGGGGTTTAAAACAGGGAACTAATTACAAAGGTGTTAGAGAGTTGAAAATCCAAACAGGCTGTCCTTAACCCCAGAGATTAACAGCAACAGGAAGCCACGTCCTCCAGAGCTGGAGGATCTGAGGGACCAAGGGGAGTTACTAAGGGTCCCTGGCCTGAGGTTGCCTGGTGGGACCTGGGACCACTGGAACCAGGAAGGGAGAGGCAGTAGCTGGGATCCTAGTAGATGCGGAAAGAGTTTGGGTTTTTTTTTTCCCCTTCCTATCCTACTGGTTTTCCATTTGTTAACCTTCCCTGGGCCAAATGTAATCAGAAACCAGTTGGCAAGGAGGCCTGGGAAGAATGGTTTGTTGGGCCAGCCGGCTCTCCCGCCAACCCCAACTCTGTGATAGTAGAGCAGGGGGAGAAGGGGAACGGGCCTGAGAGTAGACAGGCAAGTGACAGGCATTGAAATTCACCCAACTGAAAATACATTTAGACCTGGTTTTCACCTAGAAGGCACCTCCACATTTGCTCACTTGCCTGCGTGGTGTTGTTTTGAATGGATAGATGAATGGATAATACGAATGTAGTGTGAGGAAGTCACCGTCATGAATGACATGTTCCTCCCCCTCTTGTAAATAGGTGTCACTTCAGAGGCACCAGTCCCTCATCCTGGCACATGCTGAGGGCCTGCCGGGTCCCAGACGCCATGTGACTTACTACTTCAAACTCTACACAGGAAATAATTGGAGTGTATTGTAGACTTTAATGTGGAATCTTAAAACAATAAAGCTTTTAGAAGAAAATGTCACGGATCTTTTCACACTGTTGAGTAGACACATCTATTAAGAGAGCACAAAAAGTACTAACTGGTAAAAAAAAAAAAAAGATCGATAATTTGGGCTTCATTAGCATTAAGGACTTCTTTTATCAAAAGATACCATTAGTGGAGGGAAACCACAAACCACAGACTGGGAGGAGATATTTGCAATGCATACAACTGACAAAAGAGTCATACCTGGAATATGTATAGAACTTGTACAAACAATAAGGAAAAGGCAGACAATAAAGGTGTGATTCTCATGGAGAGGGAGCCAAACCTCCCAGAATGAGGGAGTGGTTAAAGGGACAGACCCTGGAGATGGAAGAACTGGTTTAGAGGCTGAGTTCATTACTTACTGCCTGAGGGATCTGAGGCACATTAACTGCTTGTAACTTTTTTCTTCATCTATGAAATGGGGATAATAGTGTTTACCACATGGGGCTATTTTAATGATTAAAGGGGATCATGCTTAGCAGAGTGCCTGCTGAGTTACTATTACTATTATTATTTATTGTTATCCCCCATCTAATGAGAGCATTTGCCCAATCACAACAATCATTCTTGAAGTATTGGCCTATTTTCGTGATTTGTGATTGTGGGCCTGACTCTGGTTGTGGGGAGGGAGAGACAGAGATGGAAACACCAACCCCTGTGTGGCCTCTCCAAGAGCTTTAATCTGAGCATTGACAGGCATGAACCTCTTGTTCTGAAAAATAAATTATTACTTGTTCTTCTAATTTGAATTATTTCTGACATTTTATCCTAGGAAACCATTCCGACAACCCTGTTGGAAACCCCAGTGCTAGCAATTCCATGGTGCAAACTACAGGTGGCACACCTGTGTCTGTGCAGGAAGTGGCTCCCCATGCCGGTGGGGCCCCTCAAAACCACGACCCCAGCAGCTCACCAAAGTCCCTTCAACCCACCAGAGCAGTGGCACCACAGAAGTGTTTTTTACAGATCAAAGGCATGACCTGTGCGTCCTGTGTGTCTAACATTGAAAGGAATCTGCAGAAAGAAGCTGGTAAGAGGTGAACACCCACGTTGAACTTGGGAATGCCGTCTGTAGACCTTGTGTTCTGCCTTCAGAATCTCCATTGACTGTTTATCAGTAGCCCTGATAGCCTGATAGCAAGTTCATCCTATGATAGTATTAAATGTTTGTCTGATGTCCTTGTACAACTGACATGCTTTTCTTTAGGAAGTATTTAGTTTGAGATAAAATACATCTCTGAGTAAGTTAGCCATGGAAAATCCAGTTTAAAGGTCATGGTACATTCTACCAATAGACTTCTCAATTGGCATGCCTTGATATTATTCTGTATTTTCCCCCTCCCATCAACCCCTTACTGTATATAAATCAATAAATAGCCTGCATTTTGTGCAGAAGTTCCAATTTCAAATATTCTGTCCCATTGTCCCTGTAAACCATAGAATGTTGTGGAAATGCCAAAGTTTTGTCCTCCAAACTACATTCCCAATACTTTTAAACCTGAAAGCGCAAGAAAAATCCTGCCCTGTTGTTTTGTTTGGAAAATACTTTAACTGTGACTCTCTCTTGCCACCAGAGTCACTTTCATTCCTCATCCCAGTGGCTCTGTGTATCTTTGTGCTGGGTCTCTCTGGCGTTTAGAATCAACCCTGAATTTGGATGACACATTTTTCCAGCCTCTTGTTCACTATGCTTTATAGCTTCCTGGAGCTCTGGAATGACTGTTCTCAAATTGAGGTGTTGATAGGAGTTTCTTCCTCATTGGTGGGCTGGCTGCTCATAAAACTAACCTGTAGCTCCCTGGTGCCTGTGTTTCTGTTCCTCACTTGGATCACTCATTTTTGTCCCTTATGGCATTGTTGTCCCTTATGGCATGCTTTCTAGCACATCATTCCTTTCATTTATTTGAATGAGATTTCTCCCCACCCTCCATACCCCCCTCCTAAACTAACACTAATAATGTTAGCAAGATAGTCTGAAATTTCTTTTTCACTCCTGATAGCTATTAGAAACTGAAAAAGTGTAAGAAAAACCACTTTTGAAAATTCTTAATTTTTTTCCTTGCATGAAAGTATCTGGAGGAAAAAACTATGTCCTTTCAGTAGCAGTAGTTGATGGGTGTCTTCTAAAACCCAGCTCAGAGTGTGGCCCACAGGCCAGAGCCTGGGCATCGCCTAGGACTGGGTACACAAGCAGAATCTCAGACCTCATCCTGGAACAACTGAGTCAGAATCTCTCTTTTAACAAATAGAGATTCCTTGGGTGATTCATATGCCCATTACAGTTTGAGAAGCATTGTTCTAGAATAGTGGTTCTCCAAATTGCTTGTACATTAGGATCACCTGGGAAGCTTTTTTTAAAAAAAAATGATGCCTGACACCTACACTGAGAGATGCTGATTTGATTGGCCTGGCTTAAGGACCAGGCATCACAACTGTTAAAAGGTCCCCAAGCAATCCTTATGTTCGCTTATCCCACGTTTGGGAACCACTGTTCTCGAGGCTTCTGGGGAGATGTTTTTCTTTGTTAGATCATGTTGACCCCTTGGCCTTGGCCAGCGTGGCCTTGGAGGTCTTGGCCAGCGTGTTACAACCGTGACTTGATGGTTCCAGGTGTTGTCTCCGTGTTGGTTGCCTTGATGGCGGGAAAGGCAGAGGTCAAGTACGATCCGGAAGTCATCCAGCCGCTCCAGATAGCTCAGCTCGTCACAGACCAGGGCTTTGAGGCAACAGTCATGGAGGACTACGCAGGCTCAGTTGGTGACATCGAGCTGATTGTAAGTACATTGGCTATTTACAAATGAGTTTCTGGTAGCAGATCATCTTTGTGCTTAGTAAATTTCCCCTATCTTGGGTGTATCCTGTTTGTTGTTGTTGCTGGGTTTTTTGTTTTGTTTTCTTTTGAAGCCAACGACTCGTTCATTCTGTACAGGAAGGTCAGTCATGTTAACAGCTGAGACTGTTAATCCCTGGGAGGGATCCCACTGAGTGCATCCAGGTGTCAGGAGGAAGTGGTGGTGACTCGCAGGAGTACAGGAGGAGTTAAAAGTGGTAGGCTGTCCTGTGCTGGGTGCTTTGGGGGAGGTTGAACATGACAACAGTCTTTCAGTCCTAAAGGGAAGCTGGCATACTTGCAGGTACCTTGAGGCAGAAGAGGTGAGGCTGTGTGGTAGCAAGTGCCATTCAAAGATGGAGAGGGCTTGTTTGTAGGCACCCTCAGTCGGACGCAAATGCACAAGGTGTTGGTGGTTGCAGGTATGGGTGGGGAGGTATTGTTTCCCATCTGTCTGTTGTTACCCACCACACATGTCAACAAATCATTGAAAACAACAGGTGTGTCTGGTACCTAGAGCATGCTGTGTTTGAAAGCACTTCTGTACAAATCTCTTTTTGTGTAAACACAGAGTCTTAGAGGAACCCACAGAGAATTGAATAACACTGCTTTACCCAGGTCAAAGAGTAGTCTACCCCTCTTAGTGTATTTGATCACTGCCCTCAGTGCTAAGTAAATGTTTGAGGGAAAGTGTCGAGGGCAGAGTGGCGTGTGGGCTCCTGGCGAGTGGCCTTCTCTGTGGAGCAGTTCCTTTGCTCTGGGTGGGCCTCCCTCCCTGGGAGTGGGGGGTGCAGCTCGGGTCAGCCAGGGAGAGGCGCAGGGTCCCTGCTGCACACCACTGGCTCCACGTGTGGACCTCTCTGCCTGCGTAGACTACTGCGTGGAAAATAAATGCTGCAGGAGCGTTACTGGAAAAGGTGGCAACTTTTTCTCAACAGTTTTTTATTGCAGTGTTCTTTTTTTAAAACTCTGCTGTATCAATAGTTATTTTGTCATCACACATTCACAGATGTTTTATGGGAACTCCTGTATTTAGTATTCTAGAAAATGCTGACTATTGATACTGAGAATAGTGAATTGTTTGATTTGTGTGATATACTAATATATCCCAGCACTGGCACGACACCCTTAGACCCCCTTTCTCATGTCAGGATGCATGGCGTGACATGGCAGAAGTGGCGTAGGCTCTGCTGGCCCTGTCGCTGCAGGGACATTTCTTAGCTTGGTCTGGGGAGGCTCACTTCATGCTGCAGACGGCAGCAGCTTGCAGCAGACTCTGTACTCTGCCCCTTGCTGGTTGTGCGACTTTGGACAAGTTCCTAAAACTGCAGTTTTGAGACCTAGCTAGTGGGGTTGGTGTGAGCAGCACAGTGCCTGGGACAGTACCAGGCACATTGCAAGTGCACAATAAATGCTACCTATTATTATTATAAAAATAAAAGGACAGTGTAGAGACACCATTGAAATATTTGGAGACTTGATAAAAAAATTCTGTTAGTGTAGCAGGTAAGCACCTTAAGTTTATGTGATGATCCTTGCTTTCCAGTCTTTTCCTTGGTCTCATGCCAAGTTGAATGCATTCTGATTACAGAGGAGCTGCCCTTGCCTTCCTCCCTGGTTCCAGATGGCATTCTCTCATCTCTTTTGGTATTTATTCTGGGACCACTGATGCAAGTTTCACAGGGTAGCTCCAGTCACGTCATTCCAACGCTCATTGCCCCTTGGTGACTTCACATCGAGTGCTGGCTTGGCAACAGTTTTCAGCTGGCTGCTCAGGGGCCTTCAGGCTGTGAACCTAACCAACACTACAGCCTTCCTTCCTCTCCCTCCTGCATCCTGCGCCAATCAGCCTGGCTGTTGATTGTCTTGGCTGTTGGTTGCCTGAGCACCTCATGCTGTCGCTGCCTTTTGTGTTTTCTAAGCTTCTCCCTCTAGGAGTACCCTTACCCTCACCTGTCAACACCGTGTCCACACTGTGGGCCTCCAGTCCATCTCCTCCATCACTCCCTTCCAAAGTCTTTTTCTCCTGTTGGTGATGAGGTATTGACATTGCCACCCATGGAGCCAGCCAGGCACTAAGGTAGGGAGGGTACAAGCAGCAGCTGCAGACCACATGCCAGTGACACTCGGGATTACAGAGAGTATTTCGGGAATTCAGAGGGTTTTGCAGAGGTGCACATCCTTACCCTTTGGAGGCAGTTATTATCCCAGTATTGCTGATGAGAAAACTGAGACAGGTTGGAGAGTAGCTAATGAAAACCCAGCATTATCAGAGCCAGAAGTCATGCCCTGGTCTGTTGTTGTATTCTTTGTGACTATCTCCTGTACCCGAGTTGGGGAAGAACCACTGTTTATGTCCCTGGAGTCTCTAGGGGCATGCTGAGAGTCTCACACATGGGGTTTAGAGGTAGGGTCCAGAGTCTGGGGACTGTCGCTGAAGAAGGGAAAAGGCATGTCACTACCTGTTATCCAAGCTCCCTGAAGTGCCTTTGATAACATGCTCATCTTGATCTGAGGTCTGGGGGATTCTTGTCATCCCGTGTTGCAGGTCACGGGGATGACCTGCGCCTCCTGTGTCCACAACATAGAGTCCAAGCTCATGAGGACAAATGGCATCACCTACGCCTCTGTGGCCCTTGCCACCAGCAAAGCCCTTGTTAAATTTGATCCAGAAATTATCGGTCCACGGGATATTATCAAAATTATTGAGGTAAGTCATTCGTTAAAAAATTATACTCACCTTTTTAAAAACAGCGATATATAATCATTGAAGGAAAATGAGAAAATAGAGCTAGGCAAAAAGAAGAAACAAAAATCACCTCAAATCCTTCCAGTTTTCCCACAGAAATAAGCTCAATCATTTTAAAATAAACTGTGAAGATAAGTAAATATTAAATAATCTTTGGAGGGATGTCAGTGAATGGGTAAGAAAAAGGTAGGGAAGAAATGTTGTTTTAATTTCAGATATTCCTTGAGAAATAGCAATATTGTCTGCTGACAGAAGGAATAAGAATTACCATGTGATGCCCTCTTCTCAGGGATGGGTCAGTCCCTAAGCTTAGCAGAGTCCTGAACTTCTGAACAGAGTTCGTAGGGCAATTTGGGTAAAGAAGTTGTGAGAGGAAAACCCACTAAAGCCATCTGAGGCACTTTTAGATTCTTTCTAATTTCCAAAGCTGTAAAGTGCTTTCTGCCAGTGCATGTTTTAACCAGGTATACCCTCCTTTATCCTCACCCTCTCTCTTTTAATAACAAGGAAATTGGCTTTCATGCTTCTGTGGCCCAGAGAAACCCCAGCGCTCATCACTTGGACCACAAGATGGAAATAAAGCAGTAAGTGGAACACAAAAGATAAATTATAGCTCTTGTCTAAGTGTCTTACTGTCCCTGGGCCCTACTCTGTGGCTCATGCTTGTTGGTGACCCCTGGCTTCCCATGGTGCCTTCCACCTGCGTTTGTGGCCCTTACCCTTGGAATGTTAACTCTTTAAAACAGCCCTGTCCAAAAGGAGTTTCCGCGACGATGGCAGTGCTCTGTCTGCACTGCGCAGTGTGGAAGCCACTAGTCACATGTGCCTAGTGAGCACTTGAAATGCAGCTAGTGTGACTATGGCGATGAATTTTTAGTCTTTATTTAATTTTAGTTAATTTTAATTTAAATAGCCACCTGTGGCAGGTGGTAACATTGAACAGTGCTTAGGGTGGGAGGAAGGAAAAGAGTGTAGATATTTCAGACTTTATGTGCATGGGTTCTAGAACAAGAATTCAAGGACAGGCATCATGGCTGAGCGGCAAGAAAATGTCCTGAGAGCAGGAGACATGGGTTCATTCATAATTTCAGATGGTCACTTATTCATTCAGTAAATGTAAAGGTTGCTGTTGTGTGCTGTGCCAGGTCCTGGGGATGCACAGGATGTCTTCCCACCTTAGAGGGGCTGGGAAAAAGAGTGAGTGAGCAATGACAGCAGTGTTTCAGGCACATTCAGGAAGGTCTAAGAAACCTCCAACCAGGGAACTTAAGATCTCAGTTGAAAGAATGAAGGGAAGTTTGCAAGGCTTGAAGGGCTGGGCATTGGCAGACAGGGAATGAGGGTCTTCTGGGGGCCTTCGGGGACTCCTGTGACTTGGTCTGATCGGCATGCTGGGTGCAGGAGAGGCATCTGGGAAACTATCGGGGGGGACTGAGTGTCCAGAGGCCATGGGCAGCTGCCTGAGAGCGTAGGACTTCAGCCTCACAGGCCACTGGTTTTCAGGCCGTGTTTAAGGTGCGTTAGAGGTTCTGCACCCTCTTGGTTGGAATTTCATGAACCTGCAGCTAATGTGAGACCATAGCTGGCAGCCCTGACCCCTGATTTCAAGCTTTGTTGTTTGTCAGGACAGCGTCACTCTTGTCACCGACTCTATTTTAAGTAATTGTTTAAAAATTGAATATGTAAATAAGTTTACACTAATAAAATACTGCTTCTATACATTTCATTTCTTTGGGATTTTGTATACGATTGAATTTTGAACAAAGAGCTGTAGACAGCTGTAGGCTGAGGATGTTAGACCTCCTGGCTGAATGTTCAGCTTCTGGGCCTCAGTTGCCTCCCCTACGAACTGGAGATGACATATCAGCATGTACAGGCAGGGGCTAGGCCTGGGCATCTCTGGGACATCCTTGCATCGATGTATGACCTTTAGATGTTCCCTCAGATGGCTGGTGTCAGGAAGTGATCCTTAGTTTCATTTTAGCCCTTGGGGGTCTGTCCTAGACATGTGACAAAGGCAAGTCTTAAAGCCTGATCCTCAGGAGGGGACCTGCCTGTAATCCAAGTGATAAGTGGTGTCTAATCTATCTGTGTTGCTGCCTTTGCTTTCCAGGTGGAAGAAGTCTTTCCTGTGCAGCCTGGTGTTTGGTATTCCTGTTATGGGTTTAATGATCTATATGCTAATACCCAGCAACGAGCCCCATGAATCTATGGTCCTGGACCACAACATCATTCCAGGACTGTCTGTTCTAAATCTCATCTTCTTTATCTTGTGTACCTTTGTCCAGGTGCGTGTTAGAAAGATGGGCAGCCCTCTGCCTACATGCCTGTGTGTGACCAATGGATATTCTACCTCTTAGGCCAAACATAGTCCTTTAGCTTGGTTTAAGTGGCACTTTATTGCAGTCAGTTTCATGGTTGATTGCAGATGATCAAAATTCTCCCTGGAAATAGCAGCCTTCTCCCTGCAAGAACTGGTGAACCTGTGTGTCTCCAATTGGCATATGATTTAGGTTAATGTACCATTGTTGTTAGAAGCAGCAGCTAGATCACCCTGGAACTCATGCTTCTGTTTTGAAAGATGGAGATGCAGTCCTTGCCTTTGAGGAAATTATAATTTAAAAGAGACAGAACTCATGGAATGTCTTCTCTGGTGGTGATAGTAAGGAACTAGTTGTGTGCCTGGTGGGAAGTGTGCCCTCTACGCATATATTTTAGATTATAAAACTAAACTCAGTACTGTTATGTTTAGGAATATTTGGGGTCAAGCATTCATAGGCTGAATTTGTTTTTTTATATATTTTTAAAATTACAAATATAATGTATACTTCCCATAAACAATTAAAGCCATATTGAAGTGTGAAAAGGGGAAGATATTCTTTCACTAAATGCATCCTGCCCCAAGCCCAGTCCCATTCCACCGTGTTGCCATAGTATTATTAATAGCTGAGCATGTATCTTTCCAGATATTTATCTGTACAGAGAAAATGCACACTTTTGTGTATATCTGTGTATTGTGTATGTACATGTTGACATAATACAGACAGACCTTTTAAACTGAAATGGTATACAAGATATACTGATGTGTAACTGTTTTTTTTTTACTTAACCATGTATTATGGACATCTTTTATGCCAGTGGTTTATAGATGGAGCACATTCTCTTTAGGGACTGCATAGCACTGTCCACAGTATAAATGAATCATGATTTGTTCCATCATTTCACAATTCTTCTGTTAATGGACATTTGCACTGTATGCTCTGGGCTTAAAGGTCTCTCATGTTCTTGGTCATCCATTCCTGTGGCCAGTAGTCCTCTGAATCAGAAAGTGTGTTTCATAACCATCCGTCACAGAGGGAAAAGTGGCGTCAGCACTGTGCGCACAGCTAGCGCTTTCCTTGTCTTGCAGCTCCTCGGTGGGTGGTACTTCTACGTGCAGGCCTACAAGTCTTTGAGACACGGGTCAGCCAACATGGACGTGCTCATCGTCCTGGCCACAAGCATTGCCTACGGCTACTCTCTGGTCATCCTGGTGGTCGCAGTGGCCGAGAAGGCTGAGAGGAGCCCTGTGACATTCTTCGACACCCCCCCCATGCTCTTCGTGTTCATCTCCCTGGGGCGGTGGCTGGAGCACGTGGCAAAGGTACCAGCAGCTGCAGGGTCAGGAAGGAGCTGCTCCTTCAGTAACACAAACCCCAGTTCCTCTGAACACCGTGTTTAGAATTACTAATTATATACAATATAAAGACAGACTCAAAGAAATAGGAAACCTCCATATAATTAGGTGCTCTGGTCACTAATCTCCAAATTGGCCACCACTTCTGAAATCCCAGCTAATCTGGTTAATTATTATATTTAAACCTTTGTTCAGGTGTATTGTGTAAAGCAAAGAACCCTGGCCTTCAAGTCAGAACCCACGTTGTCTCTTCGTGCATAGCTGAGTACATAGTTGCTAGTCTAGAAATCCGTATCTCCACCTCGGGGTCATGTCATTTTTAACACCCTCCATTGACCCCAGCATTGAAATGTCTCCTATAAGAGAGTGCCACTCGGGCCCTAAAAGAAATTAGATTGAACTTAAAAGAAAGTGGTCAGTGGGCAGACTGGTAGTTGTCTCCAGTATGAAATGTAATTCCTAGAATTCAGTTTCACAGGCAGTGACAGTGTGTGGCAATGACATACATGGCCGCAGTGGGTATTGTCCACTCTGCAGAACCTTCTGCTGTGCAGTGTGGCCATGGTACGGAGCGTCCTCTTCTACAGCTGTTTCTCTCGCTCCTCTAACACCAGGCTCTGGGTCTGGGCAGGTCAGCTGATGGCAGCTCTCACTTTACACTCTGTTTATTTCCTAGAGCAAAACCTCAGAAGCCCTTGCCAAACTCATGTCTCTCCAAGCCACAGAAGCCACCGTTGTGACCCTCGGCGAGGACAACTTAATCATCAGGTGGGTTGTCCTCATCAGAAGTCCTTGATCAGTTTACATCAACCTGTGTGGTCCGCATCCGACACCCATCACACAGCAACATTGCACTAGACCTTGCGAGGGCGAGCAGAGAGACACTTCCATAGGATCCCACCTCTCAATCCAGTTATAAAACAGGGCATTTAAATATGAAAAAGCAAGCAAGAGTTGGAGGTGGTGTGTGTATGCTAAATGGCAAATAAGAAGTGTAGATGACCAGTATGCCAGGAGTTTGGAAGAGGAAGGCTAATGCTGGTCAAGGAAAACCTCACAGAGAACATGGGTGAACTGGGCCCTCCTTGCAAGATTTGGATTCAGACAGGCAGAGAGATAAGGGCTTCAACTTGCCAAAAAATAAAAATGGGAGGAGGGGCATTTATCTTCCTCATAAGGTTGCCTGATATTAGAAATAATAATAATCTTTATTGCTGGAAACTCACATTGCATTTACTATTTGCCAGACACTATTCTAACCTCTTTGTATTTCATCTAACCAAAGGGGTAATAAAAACTTTTATGGATGGGACTGTTACTACCGTTATTTTGCAGATGAGGAGACTGCGGTTCAAACAGGCTAATCAATCGGCCCAAGGTCACAGAGGTATTAAGTAGTGGAATTGGGATATTCCAGGCTGGTGGATCCAGAGTCCATGTTTTTTATCCTTACACACACTGACTCTTAAAGCATATTTAATAACATGGAAATTTTTAGAAATTAAAGCTTCCGTATTTCCTTGGTTAGCCTCTTTTTTATATTTGGAGCAATAGTTATTTCAGGCCTCCTTCACATTCCTAAATCTCTCTCTGGCCCCACCACTTTGCCCTTTAGCCTGTGGTTTCACTTCTGACTCTGACAGTAGAAGCATTGAGGTGGAAACCCACCCGTCCCCTGTCTCTCCTCCTGCACAGCTGGCTTCCCCACCCTTCCTTCTCCTGCCCGGTGGAAGGAGGGGTGGCTCAGTCTTGAGTGATGAGAGCATTTATAGGTGCAGTTGATCTGGCACATGATAATTTCTTCCCTTGCTGCTGCTGTTTAGTCTCCTTCATGGACTTTCTTTGCTCTCCTTATGCCTTAATTATGGATGCTCCTTAGGGTTTGGGTGGTGACCCGTTTGTATGTTACAGACTTGCTGGGGCATCTTCTCTCCCCCATGTCTTCAGTTAACAGCCTTGGAGAGCTCATTCTCAAACCTGCCTCCAGATCCGGTGGGAACCCTTCTCTTAGGTGGCTCGCAAAGGCTCGGAGCTCACCTCCCCTTGCCCTCCAGTTTTTCCCACTTCCCTGTCCATCTCGGGGGGTGCCACCCCCAGACCAGCTCCCTAGGCAGAACCTGTGCATCCTCTGCAGCCCCAGCCCTCCCTTCCCCCACACATCTGGGCTCCCTTCTCGTGGCTCCAGCTCCTTGATCCCCGGGGCTGCCAACTGCTGCCCCCACGGCCCCCACACTCATCCAGGCCCCTGCAAACTGCCCCTGAAGCACCAGAACGGTCTTCTCATTGCCGCCTGCTTGCAGCCTGTCTCCTTCAGAGCATTTCCACGTTCAAATGAGTGATCTTTTGGAAAGCACAAATCTGATCGCATTGCTCTGTAGTGGAAAACCTTTCAACAACTCCCCGTTGTCCTCAGTCAGGATGAAGTCCGTGTTCCTTAACATGGCAGTGGGGTGAGGCTCCCCCTGTCATGCCGTCCTCCTCACCTGCAGTTCCCAGGAAGGGGCTCCCACCCCTGTAGGCTGGAGCCCTTTGCCCAGCTCTTTGTCCTCAGGTCCCATTTTGGATGTCACATCCTCTGGAAGTTTCTTCTGACTCCCAAGGTCTGGCTAAGACCGAGCGTTCTGTGACACACACATGCGGTAGGCGCTGACATTCCTGAGCTGGATGAGTGAGACTGCTGTCAGATGCTACACTGGCTGCACGTGCACGCGCTTGATATTAAAGGGCTAGCACAACCCGGCCCCCAGGCCCCCACGTTGAAATTTTCTGTTTCTTATAATTAGAGGGGAAACTAAATTACAAGTTTTATCTAGACCAGTGACTGTTGTTTTTTTGTCGTCATATGTTTGCTGAGGAAGGCGAGTAGAGAAGGGGAGGTAAGCGGACTGCTGGCAGGAGACTTAGACCTAAAGAAATACTGAGGAAAAGCCACCCCTCAGCATTTGGTGGGAATATCAGCTTCTGAAGAAGAAATGCTGCTGGGAATTCGCCAGTAGGAGCCATGCTAACGCCCATAAAGGGCTGTTCACTTTAAATTAAGCTGTTTGGAGTTAGGAAGATGTGGTTAATTTAGATCAAAAGAGAAGTTCAAAGTTAGATTAAGCAGAGATTAGCATTACTAAAGATTTCTTAGACACCGCTTGGACTGTTGTGCCAATTTTCTGTAAGTCTCCCTGCAGAAGCAGATGTTTTAAAACTGAGTCAGTTCTGCTGAGGAGGAGGGTCTGCCCTTTAGTCCTCAGGGAGTTTTTTCCCTGAAGTGAAGCGGCTGCTCCTGCTGCACACGCGGTGGCCTCTGGGACGAGAGCTCCTCTAGGTCGTGTGGACGGGGCCTCAGCAGGGGTGTCGGAGCTGGACCTCTCCACCTCTGGAAGACTAAATATAAGCTCAGAATATTCGTGGGTGGTCGAGGTCCTTCCCTCTGGCTTACTGACCCACCCCGGCCACCAAACTGATTTACACACACCTGCTACCTGTTAACTGAAGGCTCAGTCTTTGAGATCCGGCTTTTCAGTATTGCATTTATTACATTACTGCCGATACTGAATTTACTGTCTTAACTGCCTGTCTACATCTCTGCTTTTAGCTTATGAGGCTGAAACCCCCCTGAGAGGAAGGCTCCACTGTGTCCTCTTTGTCACCCCAGCCTAGCCTGCTACCTGGGTCACAGAGGGCAATCGATAGTGAAAACGTCATTAGCAAGAATCGCCAGCATTCTCTGGGCACTTACCGTACGTCCAGCACTGTGCTGAACACTTTACACGTGTCTCGTTTAATCCTGGGAGCAAAATCGCCATTGCAGAAACAAGGAAACTGTGGCTTTGAACCAGGCCTGTTTAACTCCGAGGCACCTGCTCTGGACCCCAGATCACACTGCGGCCCAGGGACTCTCTCCAGCATCTTTAATGCTGACTCTGAGTCCCAGGAGGTCAGAGCTGGGTCTGATTTGCTCACCGTTGTCTAGATATCTGGCGTACAGTGGTACGCAGCGACGTGGGGTAAATCTTGGGGGCTTGGTCTTATCAAGCAGCCCTCATTCCTCAGCACTCGGCACCTCTTAGAACTGAGGACCTGGTTGGAAGCAGGGTGTCTTCACACCCTTGGAGGGGAGGTGGTAGCATGGTTGGTGGAGCTTGGCCTTGGGAGACCAACAGGCCTCTCATCCTCACTGTGCAGAGAACTTTCCTGAACAATTTTTAAAAAGGAACATGTTGATGCAAATATTTAACATACCTATCTATATATGTTAGCTACTAAGTTTTGTGTATTTATGCCTAGCAACATCTAAAGAAGTATGTTTACTTTTGTGCCTTTCTTTTTCTTTTTTTTTTTTTTAATTGTGTGCCTTTCTAAGAAGTCTTAGATTTTTGCTCAAATAGGGGTAATATCAATTACGTCATATGTTTTTGGAAAGAGTCAATGAAATAAAGCATGTGAAAGTCTAGCATGGTTCCTAGCACTCAGTGAATGTTTATTTTTTCCCCAAATAAGTAAGGTGGCCTTTTGTCCCCATGATAATTTAAATGTGGTCTTTGTAGAGTGAAGGGAACGTATGGACTAGCCCCCAGGCCTGCTTTTCTGATTTTTTCACCATTTGCTCATGAGCCCGTGTTAAAAATATGATTACTTCTATCTGGGCCATATAGTGCTTCCAGAGAGGTGCTGTCCACAGCGGCCCTTGGTCCCCCGATGCCTCCCTCCCCTCCTCTCTCTCCAGCATCATCTCTGTCTCTCTGCGGGGCCCTTCCTGCCGGCGTGCAGTTCACACATAACACAATCCCCACCTTGACCCACCCCTCCCCTTCTGCTCTGTTTCTCTGTTTCCTTTCACAACAAACCTTCATTAAAAACTTGACTTTACCTACTGTCTATGTTTCCTTACCGCATGTTTTCTCTGCCCATCCAGTTGTTGGGCTTCTGCCTTGAGCAGTTTGTGAACTTGTTTTGGCCAAAGCCACCAAATAATCTCCATGTGCCCAAATCCAACCCTAGCTTTTTTTAACTCCTCATTTCAGCCTCATCAGCATCTCCCCATCTTTGCTGCTTCTTTGAAATTTTTTCTTTTTTTATTAATATATAGCTGACATGTACTGTGACACAGACTGTAAGTGTAGAGTGTGATGAATTTTTATATGTACGTGCCCCATGGAGCCACTTCTGCAGCCCGTGGTGGAGTTGGGTGCTCGCTTCCCCCGACTGTCTCATTTTCCTCTCGTGTCACTGACTGGTCCTCCGGCTTCTGCTCAGTCTCCAGATAGTGGAGTATCCCAGGGCTTAGTGCGAGGACCTCTTCTCTTTTCCCTTTACACTCTGGGGAAGCTCATACCATTTCATGGCTTTAAACACCATCTGTCTGTGATAATTCCCAGATTTGTACCTCTTGCTCTGACCTCTTCTCTCCACCGCCGGCTCATTTTCAGCCCTCAAGTTGACATTCCTATGTGGAAGTCAAATAGGCATCTTAAACCCGACGTGTCCAAATGAAGCTCTTCACACCGTCCCTTCCCCTTCTTTTCCTTCACTTTCCTTCAGCTGCTTCTCCATGGTTAGACGTCTCCATCTCATTAAATGATTTCTTTATCCACCCAGTTGCTCAAAGTGAAAATTTGGGGCTCCTCTTTGAATCCTTTCTTTTTTTAAATTTATTTTATTTTATCATATTATGGGGGTACAAATATTGTTAAGGTTACATATATTGCTCCTGCCATTCTGATTCCTTTCTTGACCCTCATATTTACTCCATTTTCACATGCTATGGATGCATGCCCTGGAAATAGCTTACGTGTTTCTTCTCCATCTCTAGTCCAATTCACCACTGTCCTTTGCTGGGGCTGCTGCAACAGCCTAGCTCTTCTCATGGCTTTTGTCATTGCCCCTACAGCTCATGATCTCATACAGTGGCCAGAGTGATCACTTGAAAATGTGAATCGGATTGTGTCACTTTCCTGCTAAAAACCATCCAAAGCCTATTCTTGGCTCTAGGAGACTGCCACGATCTGGACTCCGTCAAGATCTGGATTCCGCTTGCTTCTCTGACCTCAGCTTGTACTTCACTTACTTCCTGCCAGCCCTGCCTCCTTCCTGCCTCTCAAGCACACCCTGCCTGCCTGCCTTAGGCCTTTTTGTTTTCTCTCCCTTGAACTTTCTTTCCCCACATGTTGGACCTTCTTGTCATTTAGGTCTCAGTTTAAATGTCATCTTTCAAGAGAAGCCCTCTAGTGACATTATCCTGGTTTAGTCCCATCCTAGCACTTATTTAATATCTGATACTGTCTTGCTTGTGTGTTTCCACTGCAGAATTTGTCTTCATGAGGGTCAGGACTTTGTTATGCTGTTCACAGTGGTGTTCCCAGTGCTTAAAACAGTGCCTGGCATTTAGTAGCTCAATCAATAAATATTGATTCAATCTATAAATGAACAGATAAAGAATACTGTTGTCCATTTTAAAGCAAGTGTAGTGTAACTGGTCCAACAGTTGGTCTAGAACCTGACCTGGGTGACCAGGCAAGAGGGTGAGCTGCTGTGAGTGGCTGGGTGTGTGACTCGAGTGGCATTTGTTGCAGAGAGGAGCAAGTCCCCATGGAGCTGGTGCAGCGGGGTGACATCATCAAGGTTGTCCCTGGGGGAAAGTTCCCAGTGGATGGGAAAGTCCTGGAAGGCAATACCATGGCCGACGAGTCCCTCATCACAGGTTAGGTGGCTTGTTTCCCTTTGGTGGACATCACAGCAGTTGCCAGGTCATGGGAATGCTGGACGGGACTGAGTGAGTGTTGGTCACCTCCTCTCTACCTCCAGGTGAAGCCATGCCAGTCACTAAGAAACCCGGGAGCACCGTGATCGCTGGGTCTATAAACGCACATGGCTCTGTGCTCATTCGAGCTACCCACGTGGGCAACGACACCACTTTGGCTCAGATTGTGAAATTGGTGGAAGAGGCTCAGATGTCAAAGGTAATGAAGAAATTTGAAAAAAAACAGTGTAATTTCAGTTTTCCTCATTTTAGAAACTATTTCAGGGGTCCTCTAGAATCAGGCAATTTTATTGAGTAAAGATTGATTAGTAAATGAGGGAGGTAAGAATCCCAGTCTTAATCCATGTTTGTGGTGTTTCATTTCTTTGTAGGTTGTAATTTCCCATGGTCTTGGTGTTTTATTTTCATAGGCACCCATTCAGCAACTGGCCGACCGGTTTAGTGGATATTTTGTCCCATTTATCATCATCATTTCAACTTTGACGTTGGTGGTATGGATTGTAATCGGTTTTATCGATTTTGGTGTTGTTCAGAAGTACTTTCCTGTAAGTTGAATGCCTTGGGCTATATAGTTGTTGTGTTTTAAATAATCTACTGCCATTAATCCTATTCTTTCATGTCTTAGATTCACTGAACTCTAATTATTCATTATGTTTTATTTGCTTGCTTCACTTACTGGCAGCAAAATCTAAGCCAGGCTGGGAGAGTCACTCCCTTTCTGCAGGTTCTTATTAAAGTTGCCCTTTGCTTTCTGCTTAGATAATTTTCACAGACACCACCTGGCTCTCCCTTGTAATGCCTGCATTTACAAGATGTATTATTGGCCATTTTTGAGGTTGTCAGGCATACATCATATAAAGCAGTTCACTTCGAATTTTCATGGCAAGATAATTTAACAGATTTTAAGAAAATATGTTTTTCACTGTCTGTTTCCACCAGTACCATTTTTGACCTCCCAGTTTTCCAAGTAATGCTAATAGCTTTTTAATAATTAAATATTTATTAAACATTTTAAGTGAGACAATTGGAATGTACATTTTTGAGTTTAAAAAAGTGGATAAAGAGCAGTATCATAGGAAATACGGTTTTTATCAAACTTCCAAAAAAGAAAAAGTAAGAAATACGGTCCCTCCCTCAAAACTTATATGCTTGAGAAATAGGAACTATACATGTCAGTGATGCTCCACCAGGAGCTATGACAATTTTGGTTTCTATGACGGAAGGAGAGGGATGCTGTTACACTTACAGCTAGTGGGTAGAAGCCAGGATGCTGCTAAACATCCTACAAGCTGCAGGACAGGCCCCTACAGCAAAGGATTATCTGACCCCAAATGTCAGTAGTGTCAAGATTGAAATTTTGTGATATATCTAAAAAGCTATATTAGAGCTTAGAGTGGTATTTAATAATTGCCCAATGAGAGAAACAGTGTTTTACCTTATCTCATACCTAGCCCAGTCTAGTGCTTATTTTACTTTAGAGCCATAGAGTAAGAAACTACAAATAGGGAATAATTTTCTCCTTTTTAAAAAAATTTTGCCCGTATTTAAAGATATATCAAATGTCAGTGTGCATGTCATTTACTAAAATGTCATTTTTCTCCCTAAAATTTCATATCTTAAATTGAAAAATGTCCAAGTGAAGCACTTTGTGCCATCTAAGGGAACCTCAGTGCTTTTCAGAGCAACCTATGAATATATTCCTAGAATTTGCCAGTGGCGATTCATGGCCTCTGGCCGCCTAACAGTTCTGCTTTCTGGGGAGAGCAGCACGTTTGGCATGTGGCTATGGGGAGACTCGGCCCTAAACGAGTCAGAATATGTGGCTTTCTGCTGTTGCATGCCTCTCCGTCTTACTTTGGCTTCTTTTGTTTTTATCTGCAAAATCAGGGAGGATGCTGGCAAACGAGGTACTGCATGTTCCTTTAAGACACTGTCATCACTCTGCTGCACAGAAATCGTTTGTGGGGAAGGGTTCCTGCTAACTTCTGGAAGTCTGCCCGGTCCGATCTCAATGCCGGGCGTTATTTTGATAAGAATCGCTGTTTTTTTCTTTAAATCACATCATCGTTATTTCTACAAATTTTATCTTAAACAGGGGGCCCTCTACCTAAATACAACTCTTGTTTCTGTGAAATTAAATAACCCTTTAATAAAATGCTTTATTTTGGAATCCTGCCTTTCAAAATCAAAGAATAGAGTGTAGGGGGAAACTAAAGAGATTGCGGTCTGTATCCTTGATTTAGAAAACATGCTTTTTACTATAATTAAAATTATAAAAAATTACAAAGTTAAAATTAATCTCTTGATTATACCCCATAGCCACCAGCCATTTTAAAAAACAAACGGAGACAATTCAAACTCTCTGAATTCAACTGATAGCGCCACTATGTGCCACCAGCTATCTGGAAAAGTAGACCCATGTTTTGTTTGTTTTGGGTTTACAGAGAAAATAATAGTGAAAAATATGGAGAAGACAATAAAGATGACTGAGAATCACATTCCCAGCAGTAATTGTGTTTACACTTTGGTGGACATCTTTCCAGTACAGTACTGCTGAAAGGCCGTATGCAGATGTAGATAGAGAATTTTGCATAAATAAAATCACAGCACATGCCTTTTTGTACTTGCTTTCTAATTTCACAATATTACTGGTATCTCTCCATATTAGTAAATATACATATGGGTTATCATTCCAACATTTGTATAATAGTCCATTATACACACCACACTCAGTTTAATTAACTGATCTCCTATTGGTTGTTTTTATTTTGCCATTATTAAAACAAAACAAAACACTGTGATAAATATCTTTGTATTTTTTTTCCCTTGTATGATTATCACCTTAGGAGAAATTCCTTGGAGGCCCATCATTTTTAAAGCTTTTGTAATTATGATAAAAATGATAACATAATAGTTACAATTTCTTAGATGCCTTTCCTATGCCATGTGTTGCATTGTGTATGTTTGTATGTTTGTGTTTGTATGTGTATTGCCTCATTTAATCCTTACAACAACCTGTGAGCTGGGTATTAGCTCCAATTTGTATATGGGGAAACTGAGGCACAGAGAGGTGAAGCTAGTGTTAGAGCCAGGATGTGGGTTTACTTGGTCTGATGCCAAGAGTCTGTGCTCTTTCCCTTGTCCAGGAGTTTTATGTGAGACTCTGCTCCCGTAATGCCTCTTTGAGGAAAGCCTGTGGGATCGAGTTGGAAACTGGGATGTGCGACAGTAAAGTGAACTCTGCTACTGAAGCAGCGCAGAATGTGATCGTGCTTCCTAAACCCAAGCTCACCCCCCTGTCCTAGCCCCCGCCAGCCCGCTGAAATGTTCCTATGTGTTGAGAATTCTGGAAGGTTCCTCACTGAACTCTCCACCTGCCTCTGCCTCTCTCCTCTTCTCAGAACCCCTACAAGAACATCTCCCAGACGGAAGTGGTCATCCGGTTTGCCTTCCAGACGTCCATCACGGTGCTGTGCATCGCCTGCCCCTGCTCCCTGGGGCTGGCCACGCCCACGGCGGTCATGGTGGGCACCGGCGTGGCCGCGCAGAACGGCATCCTCATCAAGGGCGGCAAGCCCCTTGAGATGGCGCACAAGGTCAGCCCTGCACCGCGGCTCTCCCGCCCTCCTGGCCAGAGGATGATTTTCTTAAGAGAGTCTTAATGGAAATAATATCTGTTTACTATTCCAGATTGAAAGAAAAACCTTAGAGCCACCTGAGGGTAATAGTGTTGACTAAGTAGAATAGGAAGCCAAGTCTAACTGGGAATAACAGCAGCAACTGCAGCAGCTAACAGGCACATAATAAAATGCTCTGTGAATCTTAATTGATTTAACTGCATTAACAACTCTTTGCAGTAGGTGCTTGTTATTCCCATTTTGCAGATGAGGAAACAGCAGCGGGAGGAGGTTAGATAACTTGCCCAAAGGCTTGCAGCCAATGCAGAGCCAGGCTCCAGGAGAAAAGTATCCGTGGGATTAGTGGCAGGTCCTGTGACCTTGGGAGTGAAGAGTGAGTGACTGTGTTGATGGCGAATGTTCCTTTTGCCCCACATACCAGCCTTGCCTTCCACACTTCCATTTATTTATTTGGTGTGTGTTGAGCACTTACCGTTTGTAGGCCCGAGATAGGTTCTGGCAATGGTCGTGGTTCCCAGCTACCAGGGAGCTTAAATTTTAGTTGAAAGTCAGATATCGAATGCTGAGTATTGCGAGACAGTGAGATGTCATGGGGACATTTTAACAGTGGCCTGACCTAGACTCTGTGTGTTGGATTCGGGGTGAGGGTTGGTGCAGGTGGTCGGGGAAGGGAATTCAAAGGTTAGTCTGAGACCTAACAGTTGAGTGAGAGTTAGGCACTCAACACAGGTGGGAAGAACGTTCTGGCAGTGGGGACAGCAGGTGGAGACTGCGTGAGGAGGCTGTGCTGCCAGGGCGTGGGCTCCACAGATCAGGGACTGAACTTTTCCTCGTCATTGTATCCCTGGCGTCTAGCCTAGCATCTGCTCATCCAAAGCCTTCGGAAGTTACTAGCTCATTCAAAGCCTTCGAAAGTTAGTAGCTGAGTTGCCCTATCCTTTCTTGGAGTGTGAAGACTTTATTTCCAGTAGCTTTTGCACTTAGGCAGGAGAGAGAGAAACTGTAGATGAAGGTGTTAAGGGAGGGCTGGAACACGAAGGCTTGAAGGTTTAGTGAAGGGTTTTGAACTTCCCTAAGAACGACAGGAGCCGTGGAAGGCTGTGACGCACCTGGGTGATGTGACTGACTTTGTGTCGGGCAGATCATTCTGGCTACAAAGTGAAGGAGACCAGAATCATTGAGGAGGATCAGTGAGTGGCGTTGAAGGAAGAGGCTACCACTCAGCGTCAGAAACAAAAAGCTGAATCCACTGTTTGCTAAGGAGGGTGAGCCTGGGAGATGGTCTGAATGGAGCAGATAGGGCTCAAGGAAACGTGCAATTCAGGGCTGGTAGACTTGCAGAAGCAAGGGCTCGGCTGGCCCTGGAAGTGCAGAGACTGAGTGTGGCTGCTGCCGCCAGACACTTGGGGACTGGTGCAAACTGCCATTGACCAAGTGGGACGGATTTAAAGCTGGCCTGGGAGTTACTTGTCAGTGTGGCCGCAGAGTTGTTCTTTCCTTTCTTGGAGTGTGAAGACTTTATTTCCAGTAGATTTTGCACTTAGGCAGGCAGGAGAAAGCAGTGGCCGGTCTCGGTGGATAGCAGTCGACAGGAAGGCTGGAGGACACCCAGGATCCTGAGTCCTGACCTGACGGGAGGAAGTAAGTCTGCAGTGGTGTCACTGTCCAGGAGACAGTGCCAGGTTAAGCCACAGTGTGGGTGTTTTTGACTAGGCGGACAGGGAGACAGTTTTTTTAGAGCAGCAGTTGTTGAACCCCTGCTGTAGATTGATTGCAAGGGAGTTGTGTTAGGAAATTCTGAAGGAGTATTGTTATCTTCCTGAGGCAGGTTGGTTTAAGGTCTGCCTCAACGTCGTGTGGACTGGGAAAGCCCCTTACATGTGTATTGTGGTCACGGTGACACGGTTGTTTTTGGCAGATAAAGACTGTGATGTTTGACAAAACTGGCACCATCACCCACGGGATCCCCAGAGTCATGCGGTTCCTCCTGCTGGCGGACACGGCCACACTGCCCCTCAGGAAGGTTCTGGCTGTGGTGGGGACCGCGGAGGCCAGCAGCGAACACCCCTTGGGCGTGGCAGTCACCAAATACTGTAAGGAGGTATGTGGACCTAGGTGTGGCTCTGCCCCATCCCCTGCTTCCAGGCGTCACCACACGCCTTCTCTCCTGGCTGCCTCCAGGAGGCCTTCCGCTGTGTGGTCTAGAAAACCACTTAGCAGACTCCTCTGGAGCGGGCTCCTCGGCGGCCCTTGTCACAGTTCCAGGTTGTCACAAAGGAAGTTCAGTGTCACCGTCCTTCGCTGAGCATCTGCTTAGCACTGCGGTTTGATGAAGACAGGCAGTCTAGAAACTCAGCCCTTTGTCAGCACTAAGTGCTGACAAACACAAAGGTGACATGGGATTATTGGGGTGAGAGAGGGAGAAGTGCTCTGCACCAGGGACATCGAAATGAGAAGAACCCGCAGGGCTAAGCCAGAATACCCAGGGGGTTTTGGGCACGGGCGTGGGGAAGCATGCACCCCTTTGGTCTTTCCATGTGAAATGTCCTATTTCTGTTTTCTCCATCTTCAATCTGAATATAGAGGCAGCAGAACCTGCTGGGATATTGCCCTGACAGTTTTTAAATGATTTGAGCAATACTGTTATTATTAATAGTAAACATAGAAAGATGAGATGGATGCCTTGATAAAAAGTTGACACCTCTTCCTGGGTGGGGGATCTTCCAGAAACCTCATTTCTGGTTTTGTCCTTCATGGAGGTCCAGACAGACCAAGGGCTCAAGTGGGTTTTGCTCACTTCCCTCCCTGCCCCATCATGCCCTCCTCCAGGGTCTGCTACGTGGGCACCTCTCTCTTGAGCCTCAAGGTAGCTTTGTCACCACTTGCTTGTCTCATCATTTTACTGAAGTTGTTTGCAACATAAAAATGATGTCTTCCTCTCTTTGGCACCTGCACCCCTCTTTAATTGAGGTGTTTGGTGTGAATTGCCTTTCTCCTTTCTAGTCTGCAGCCCGTTCACTAGGTGAGGCATCACCTAGGCAGAGATTTTAGGCTGATGAGTTATATTCAATTCACTAGCTATGATATAGGCGTCAGATGCAAGAAAATGAATTGCTGAGTTCCCAGTCGCTCTCTTAACCTTCCCCATCAGTTCCACTTCCCTCTCCTTCCTCACTGCTCCTACTGCCTTCACCCTGTGTCCCTGTCCTCCCTCCCACTTCACCCTTCTCAGTTTTCTGGTCCCAGCTCCCTCTCCCCTGCTCTCCCTGCCTTTGCAGGAACTCGGGACAGAGACCCTGGGATACTGCACGGACTTCCAGGCGGTGCCAGGCTGTGGCATTGGGTGCAAAGTCAGCAGCGTGGAAGGCATCCTGGCCCACAGTGAGCGCCCGCCGGGTGAGCGGGTTGGTGGCAATCTTCCTGCAGTAAAAGGTATCCGTGGCCTTTGTCTCTGTGCTAGATCTGGGCCCAGCTGAGTTAAAGTGGAGAGTACTGAACCACAGAGAGCACCCAGCTGGGCCTGCCTGCCATGATTTGCCCTGCTGGGGATGAAGGTGGCTCATGGCTGGGGCACCTGCGCCTGCCTCCCCCAGGGAAGCCTGCAGTTTCTCCCTTGTATTCTTTGATGCTTATGGCATGCAGAAGTAGGCATGACTTAGATTCATAGAGTACTGCTTAGCTGACCCATTGTTTTGCTTCTCTTCTTTCTTATTGCAAATTGAGTGTTTCTCATACCCTACAGAGTAGACAGATGGGACTTCTACTTTTGTTCTTGTTTGCCTCCCATGTGGTTGAACCATGATGGGATGCATAGTATTTACAGAGCTGGCAGAAGGATTCAGGGAAAACAGATGGAAATGTCCCATCCAAGCCAGGAAGGGACACTGCTTGGAGTATTGCCTCCTTCGAAGAATGGCCTTTCTTATCCTAAGGGCAGCTTGCCAGCCATCAGTGTGGTGGAGGTGGGGGGGAGACACCCCAAAACCCCTGTCTAGTGTCTTTTCTAAGTATGTAGATTGTGAAATCTTGATTTAGATTGTGGTGTTAGATGCCATCCACCACCTTCTAGCAGTTTAGAGCCCCAGGGTGACCTTCCACTTTCAGGGGCTGGTCGTGCAGTGACGTCTCAGTCAGCAGCACAGTTAGAAGGTGACAGGTGAGAGAAGCACCTGCCTTTCAGGAGGCATAGGGTAAAACATTTCATAAAAATAGACTTTTCTGATTATTTCTTGATAACCTGGCATCATTGATACCAAGCAGTAATGAATCTAGTCAAAACTTGCTTTAAGTGGGAGACTAGTAAGTAAGTGCTTATAATCCCTGTAGAGAAAGAGTCAGTGCATACCTCTAAAGGTGGTAAGGACATTGTATGACAATGTCCTAATACGCTTATAACATTTTCGCACATATAGCATGTACTATTAACACCCCATTTTAATCCATGCCCACCTGTTTTGCACATGAATTGTACTTTTCCCCTGGTCTTAAAGGATGGTGTTACAAGAGGTGCTTATTACCAGGTTATAGTTTTTCAGAATGGTTAAATGGATATTTTGCTGTGAAAAGGATTGCATGATTTTTAGTTCATAGTGAAATTGGACTATTTAGGAATAACCACAGACTCTTTTGAATAGATGCAGCCCCCCAGACCTTCTCAGTGCTGATTGGAAACCGCGAATGGCTGAGGCGCAATGGCTTAACCCTTTCCAGTGACATCAGTGACGCGATGACAGACCATGAGATGAAAGGGCAGACGGCCATCCTGGTGGCCATCGATGGTACCTGTTGCTCAGACCTTCCTTCCAGTCTCTTAAAATGCAGTTTTCTGTGGATGTCAGGCAAAAAGAACCCTCTTTTTTTTTTTTTTTTTTTTTAATGAATCTTCCTCTTGGTTAGTTTCAGGTCTGTTTTCCTGAAGGTTGTCTTGCCGTTGTTCTCTTCATTCCCATCCCGAGCCCTTTCTTTCCATCTGACTGTCTCCATCTGACTCCAGAAGCCAGCTCTGTTCTGGCATTGGTCTTCTTGTCATTGTAATCCTAAACTGTCTTTGCCAGCATTGCTCCTGTCCTAGTGGGTCGCTCAAAGTCATCCTTCTTGTTCATCCCTGCAGACAAAGCAGGAATTCACTTCCCATAGCTTTAACTACAGGATGTCTTTAAATAGTGTGGTCCCTGCAGCAGGTCCCTGTCTGCTGCACTCAGACCGGGTGTGCGCAGAGCCTCTCAAGACTGCACGTGGCTTAGTACTCAGATTCTATCTGTCTGCCTCTTAAAGAGAGTAGAATCTGTACTTGTTAATGTTAGTTTTGCTAATAGAAGTAAAACTATATGCAAATAAGAAACAGTTTATGTGCTATATTGCAAATGTTCCAACTAAATACATCTTCCTCTCCCATTCTCTCTTTTTTCCTTTTTCTAAGTGCTTGTAAACCCACAGCCCCCTTGGATTGTCAAACCAGAATTGGCACAACTAAAGGAGTCATGCCCTCTCATACATCCCTCCCTGTGTTCCCGTTCACCCCTTAGCCCTAGAAACCTGATTCTGTGTCTAAAGATGCACTAAAAGAAAAATTTCTGCAGAAATGTTTTCTGTAGGAAAGACAAAAAGAAAGGATTGGTTTTGTTTCCAGTTTGGATGTTCATCACTTTAACATTCGTTGTATTTCTCAAATTTTAATAACTAACATGTATTGAGTTCTTACTGTGAGCCAGGTACTTTGCAAAATAATACATGTTCCTTGCAGAAAATTTGGAAAATTCAGAGAGCTACAAAGAATAAATGAAAGCACTTATGACTCTGCCCTTCAGGGAGCCTTATTGAACATTTTTATATCGCTTCCAGACTTTTGTGTGCATCTTAAATGTGTACAATTAAAAACAAAAACACCAAAAAACTATATGACGTCACATAATCTGGTGCATTGGGTTTTTGCGTGTAGCATTACACAATGAGAACCGTTGCATGACGTTACGTTGGCTTGGCATGCCCTGTGCCCTGCTCGCTGACGCAGGCTGCTTTGCTCCAGGGGTGCTCTGTGGGATGATTGCCATCGCCGACGCTGTGAAGCCGGAGGCCGCCCTGGCCGTGCACACGCTGCAGAGCATGGGCATCGACGTGGTTCTGATCACAGGGGACAACCGGAAGACAGCCAGAGCCATTGCCACTCAGGTGCGGCCCTTCAAGATTACAAACTGTTAAGTTCACAGGAACGTCTAGAGACAAAAATAAGCACCAGGGCCCCCAGCGCTCAGCTTCACTCTGCTCTTCCCTGGTGCTGTTTCCCCCGCGTGCTCCATTCTGCTCCGAGCTAGGCAGCCCCTGACACTGCCGTGTTGCCGCCCAGAGATCGTGTCCCTGGGACCCGGGCGCGCACGTCCCTGGAAAAAGCAATTCCAGTATCTATAACCATGTCCCAGTCTTTGCGATGGGAGAAAAATAGCTTATGGCCCGAGGGCTAAAAGACATCTTTATGGCTTTGCCAGCTTGGCTCTTGTCCCTCGTGTGCCCAGATAACTCGGTCCTGGGCAGGGCTCCAGCGGCCCTGGGTGCTGAGTTTGGGCCAGGAGGACAGCACGGCAGGACGGCTGCCTGACTCCTCACACGACGGCAGCTCCAGCATGAATTCCTGAAAACTGTACAACCCCCTCTCCCACAAAGCTGTGCAGAGCTGTACGCTTTTGAACATTAATTGCATCCTATGAGGGAAGCAGCGGTATTTCTGTTTTCCGTGGTCTTCCTTGCCAATGACAGACTTGTTGAGTGTCCTCCCCCTTTTTCCTTTAAAACTTGTTCATCCACACAAAGCACCGTGGCTGTGACAGACAAGCACAGGGCCAGGCACTGTGAGGAGCGAAGAGCGGCTCATGGTCCTGTGGTGCGGTGGACCAGAAACGGGGCAGAGCAGTGACGGGACAGAGACTTGAGAAGCAGGAGAGGGACCAGGAAAGGAGAACTGAGCCTTTCTCCCCTGTAGCAGGCAGCATGAGCGTCACCCAGGGCCACAGAGTGACACAGCGATTTGGTGATTTAAAGAAGCTGCAGGGAGCTGCATGGCGCAGAGCCCAGTGTGGCCCTACCTGTGGGCCACCAGGTGGAGGCCAGACCTAGGGGCCTCAGAAGGCAAATCCCCAAGAGATTAGCTATTGTCCCCAGGGAGGTGGGTTGGATGCACTGGATGACGTGAAGCAGGAGATTAACATGATTATTGATTAACATGATTGATGATTGTCGTTTTGGAAAGACATCCAGGACGGCACATGGAGAGGAGAGTTGGGGGGACTGAGATGTGGACAGGGAGGCCAGCAAGGGGGCTGTTTGCCCATCTGAGAAAGGACAGGGCATAAGCCAGTGCAGGACACTGGGGTGGCACCTGGGGAGACATGTGCCCTGTGACCTCAGACCTGCAGGATGTGGCTGGCTGACTGGTGCTGGAGGCCGAGGCCAGGGGGGAGAGGGTGATGTAGGGTTTCCTCCACTGCCCACTAGTGGTCTTTGGCCAACCCCAGATGTTGCTTTCCTTTCCTCTTAGGTTGGCATCAAAAAAGTCTTTGCAGAGGTGCTGCCTTCTCACAAGGTGGCCAAGGTCCAGGAGCTCCAGAACGCAGGGAAGAAGGTCGCCATGGTGGGAGACGGGGTTAACGACTCCCCGGCCTTGGCCCAGGCGGACATGGGCGTCGCCATCGGCACAGGCACCGACGTCGCCATCGAGGCGGCCGACGTCGTCCTCATCAGGGTGGGTGCGGCCGCGTCCAGGCTGTGGGAGTGGTGGGGTGTGGGGCAGCCCCCCTCCTCACCGCGTTTCTCCCCTCCAGAACGACCTGCTCGATGTGGTGGCTAGCATTCACCTTTCCAAGAGGACTGTCCGCAGAATCCGAGTCAATCTGGTCCTGGCGCTGATTTATAACCTGGTTGGAGTTCCCATCGCAGCAGGTAGGGGTGGCTCTCACCTGCTCCGTTACCTTTGGCCCCAGCTGGGGCCAGAAAAGCTTCTCCTAGGCAGGTTCCTGCCAAGCCCAGTGAGGACCCGGGCGCTGGCTGGCCAGAGGCCTCTTAGAAAGGCTGGTGCCCGTATATTCCCTGCTGCATTTGCGTGTCTCTAAAGGTAAATGAGAAACTGCTGAGAGGACCCCAACCCTTCATTCTCACTGGTCCTTTCTGCAAAGCTAGTCGAGAAGCTTGGCTGTTTGTGTATGTGGCCCCATTTTCTGAACCATTTATTAAGACATAGAGCCTGAAAAATAATCATTATTAAGAGTTATGACCACATGTATTCACCAGCAAATTGGTATTAACAGGTCAACACCTAAGTGGACATACAGGAGTAACATCTATCGGGTGTCGGGAGGGTGGGGGGGGAGGAGGGGACGGGTAACGAGTAAGATGTGCAACGTTTGGGGGATGGCCACGCTTGAAGCTCTTACTCAAGGGGGGAGGGAGGGCATGGGCAATATATGTAACCTTAACACTTGTACCCCCATAATATGCTAAAAAAAAAAATAAATAAATAAAATATTAATCATATTAGAAAAAATGAAACTCAAAAAAAAAAAAACAAAAAGAGTTATGGGGCACCTGCCACATGTTAGGCATCACGGTTGGTGTTTCAGAGCCTTATTTTAAAGATTAATCCTGCCAGGAGGCTGGGTGTGGTGGGGAGGGAGAAACGCACCCTGTGATCCTCATCAGAGGAGAGTGCCTATGATCCTAGCACTTTGGGAGGCAGAGGCAGGAGGAGCGCTTGAGGTCAGGAGTTTGAGACCAGCCTGGGCAATAGTGAGACCCCATCTCTACTAAAAATAGAAAAATTAGCCGGGCATGGTGGTGCCGCCTGTAGTCACAGCTACTTGGGAGGCTGAGGTGAAGGAATCACTTGAGCCCAAGAGTTTGAGGTTGCTGCGAGCTATGATTACTACACTGTACTCTACCTGGGGCAACAGAGTGAGACTCTTAAAAAAAAAATTAATTCTGCCCAGGTTTCCTTCTAACTCTCACAAAGATCATGAAAATAAATGAATTTTTTTTCTGCTTTGTAACTGCCCCTTCCCCACTCAAATACTCTGGAATCTGATGGGGAGGAGTTCCAGGCCCTTCTGCAAGGTGGTGCTCCTCCATTGGCTGAGGAGACCTGTGGTTTTTAAGCTTTCTTCCCTTGGTTTCCCCTGTTGTGTCCAAGTGGTTAGCATGTCTGCCTTGGCCTCCTGAGCCTGGCGGGGTCAGGCAGGTGTCCCTCCTGCCCCTGGAGCCAGCTCAGGAGCTTCGTCCACTCTGGCGGCGTTTGCCACAGATGGTTGACCAGACCTGGCCCGAGTCCCCTGGCGCTCACTTATCTTGTAAAGTTGTTGTGAAGCCCTGGAGATGAGACGATCTGTGTAGACCACGACTTTGGCTTCAGGACAGCTGGCTCCTGTGCCTCCTGCTTCTTTCCCTCCTCCCCTGCACCTCTGCTCCCCAGAGCGCTCCCTGAGATGGGGTGCCACCCGTGGGTGGTTCTAGGAAGAGCAGGGTAGATGGAAGAGAGTGGGGTCCCTGACAGTACCCCACCCCCAGCTTTCTAGGACAGCCTCCCCCAGGGGCCTGTGGGTGCAACGTGGGCAGGGGTGGCGTCCCGGCACCCCCGCCCTCTTCCCCCGCACCCCTGTGCCGGAGACCTGCTCCTTGCTCTTACCTCCGCCCTTGCTGTGAGTGTGTGTCCCTCCCCCGACAGGTGTCTTCATGCCCATCGGCATCGTGCTGCAGCCCTGGATGGGCTCGGCGGCCATGGCGGCCTCCTCCGTGTCTGTGGTGCTCTCTTCCCTGCAGCTCAAGTGGTGAGTCCTGCGGGGTGGGCCACCTGTTAGTCTCCCAGGAGGCCCCGTCACCATGTGCTCAGGGCAGGTTGGGGCTCACCAGTGCACTTCCCGGGGTAAGAATGGGCGTGAGTGTGCGCTCCCCACTCAGTCACCTGAGGCCCCACAGTGCCAGCCAGGCGTGTGCGTGGAGTGATTTGTGGGGACTGCGAGCAGCTGGTTTACCACTCAACAGCCAATGCACCGGACTGTTGTCACTTTTCTGCTCGAGGGCTGTCGAAGCGAATATCATATGGACACGAGCTCCCTGTGTACGATCTTTTTCCATTAATGCATTGATTTAACAAAAGTTACTGACAGCCTACTATGTGTAAGGCATTTGCTTATTAGGAAGTTTCTAAATCAGGTGAAGTTTACTTAAAGCATAGGCATTTAATGTCTTTTTTCTTTAAAACACATGAGGTTTTGATACTGCATGTTATTCAGAGATGGAGGAGAGGCCCTCACGAGGGCCTCAAGGAAAAGAGCCTTGTGTCCAGAAAGGCTCAGGTGCTCTTGCATTCTTGCGTTCCAGCTATAAGAAGCCCGACGCGGAGAGGTACGAGGCTCGGGCCCACGGCCGCATGAAGCCCCTGACCGCATCCCAGGTCAGCGTGTACATCGGCATGGACGGCCGGCGGCGAGACTCCCCCAGGCCCACGCCGTGGGACCAGGTCAGCTACGTCAGCCAGGTGTCTCTGTCCTCCCTGACTCCCGACAGGCCAGCCCGCCATAGCACTGTAGTGGACGACGATGGGGACAAGTGGTCTCTGCTCCTGAATGACAGGGATGAGGAGCAGTACATCTAAAAGCCCTGGGCCCAGGGCAGGGCAGGGCCCATCTCTCTCCAGCGAAGCGGCCGGCCCGACTCTTCCCAAACGAGGGCCGGCATCCACTGGCTGCTGGAGCCGAGCAGGCGCAGCCCCAGTAGCCAGCAGCAGGGTGGGCAAAGCTTGGCCCGGCCTCGGGGACTTCTCCTTCCTGGACGTTTCTGGCCGTCCCACCCCGAGGCGCGTGGCGTGGCCTTGAGAGGCCTGCCTGCCTGGGTCCTGCTGGCGCGGGGCGGAGCGCCATGGCCTCACCGCGCTGTTGGCGTGGGCTTGGACTCTGGAGTGGCAGAGGCAGATCGGTCCTCCTCACAGACCTCTGCTCGCAGTATTCGGACGACTACTTACGTAATGAACAGTCTCGGTGGGACCAAAAGCCTAGCCGGGCCTTTCCAGAGACAGGACCTCCTGCAGGACTCGCTGCCAGGCTCTTTTTGACAACACCCATGTACATCGCGTTTCTGAGACCACAGTTTACCTCAAGAGCACCTGTTGTTTTCTGCTGGCACAATCTCTTCCTTTTCTCCCCTCCGTGCGCTTGGCGTCCTGGATGCTGGGAACCCCCCTCCCCATGACTGCCACCTCCGAGGACAGGCCTGTTGTCCCTTGGCCCTACCCACGCTCTCAGGCGTTTCTGCAGACGCTGTGGCGTGTGCGTGTCCGGCCCGAATCTGCTGCCTCACTCGCACGTGGCCACACGCCCCCGGCCGGACAGCTCGCCGCGCCCGTCTTCAGGTTGAGGGAGCTCGTTCTCGCTTAGGAGCCGCGTCTCCGTGGGGTTGTGGCTCCTCTTCCCAGAGCAGGCTGCTGTTGCTGCCAGCCGAAGTGAGGGTCTCAGAGCCCGGCCTGGGAGTCTGAGCGTGGCTTCCTGTGGGGTCCAGGTGCTCAGGACCAGGGCATCCGTCCGTGTCCCTGCCCAGCCTGTGGTGCTTGAAACAGGTGCCCTGTGGGAGGCGTGCGTATGCGGGAGCCTCCCTGTGTGGTCCCGGGAGCTTCATTTACGTGGTCTTCTGTCCCCTCGTGGGGTCCAATAGAGAATTCAGTTGCCCCTGGCGACTCGGAGAAGCAGTGCTGCCTGCGTAAGAGGAAAGCACGGTGCCCCCCGTGAGCCTGCCTTCCACACGCTGTGCGGGCACCGTAGGGAAGGGGTGGCCACAGCACCCCAAAGGGAGAGTCTGCTTTTACCTGTCGGTGGTGGCTCTTTGTGATTGTGTGACACCAGAGGGGCAGGAATGGGCCCAGTTTTAGACTCTGAAGTCCGTGGCGATTGACAGAACCATAAGGGAGCAAAGTACGAGAATCAGATTAAATTCTAAAGTGAAGCCCTCATCTCACACACAAAATGATTTTAGTTATTTATTATTGAGTGTCCATTATTTGCCAGGGGCAGTGTTAGTAGCACTTTTTTTTTTAGGCTAGCTCTAATCCTCCCACCAAACCAGCAAGGTAGCTGTTATTGTCTACATTTCACAGGCAAGGAAACAGGCTCAGAGAGGCTGACTCTTGCCTGGGATGACACAGCCAATATGTTAGCACTTGCCATGCCTGTTGGCTCTGAAGGCTTTTCTCCAGTTCTGCTGCTGCTTTGAGTATCAGTTTGCTTGGTAAGAATAAACAAGGAAAAGGTCCTTGCCTCCTGGAAGAACAAGTCAGCCAGGTGACGTATTAGCTGTATCCCGTTTAGATTGCAGGTGATTCCCGAGGTCATCTCATCTTCACCTTGGACGATTAGCTTCAATTTTTGCATTTAATGTAGTTTTTGCTGGGTTTTATCGTTTAAATCCAGCACAGGGTTTTGTCATGTTTTCATTGTTTTTGGTCTCTGCCTTGGCCTCCCCCTCCCGCCCACCCCCACCGTCTGTCCCAAGTTTTGTCCTTTCTTTATTGTCGCTCGGGGAATGTGTCTTGTTTTCTAACTAGGCTAATCATCATCTAAAGACTCTAATTGTGTTGATTTTTAAAACTTTTAGGACCATAAACTCCATGTTCATATATGGGCATGAAAATATTTACATAATTTTACAGAAAATAACCTTCTAAATGTTCGAGAATAAGGAATTTTTTTCGGTCAGGTAATTACTCAAAAACTTTCCATGCAATACTAGAATA